>JAODAL010016501.1:0-80475 GCA_025379985.1 Phyllomedusa bahiana
TCGGAAAATAGAATATCGGGGTTATTAAAAGGGGTATAGATGCCATGGAGAACATAATTTTCCATTATAAAAACCCCTGGTAGACCCCCAAAGGATATTGTGACATTTTTGGGGACGGGAAAGCATTGTAGGCTGAACAGGTTCAAAAGCGGGCAACAAAAGTATTAATAGGACTGGGTGGACTACATTACCCAGAAAGATTAGCAAGATTAGGGTTATTTAGTTAAGAGAAAAGATGGCTTCGAGGAGACCTAATAAATATGTATACACATCAAAAGTCAATATAGATATTTCTCCCAAGATATATTTATACCCAGGACTGTATCCAGAACAAGGGTGCATCCTCTACGTCTTGAGGAAAGAATATTTCTGCATAAACATAGAAAGGGATTCTTTACTGTAAGAGCAGTGAGACTGTACAACTCTCTGCCAGAGGAACTTGTCATGGTGACTTCACTTACAAAGTTCAAAATGGGTCTGGTTGAATTTGTAGAGTGTAATAAAATAACAAGCTATAGTTTCTTTTTAACTCCCTAGTAATAAAATTAGTTTTAATATACCATTATCTACTTTTTCCTTTAAGTACATAGAACAATGTGTAACCCATTGACTAAATTACAGTAGTGGGTAACTCCAAATAGTTTGGGATGCTGTATGCTACACAGGGGCATACACAAAGGATAGTTAAAGGATAGCCCTCCTTTGTGTTACTCTATTCATTGCAGGATTAAGTAAGCATTTTTATTCAGAGACACTTTTCTGTGTGGGGATACTAGAAGGGGACTATTAAATATGTGAGGTCACTGTCATTGTGTAGGGACAGCAGGGGCACAATTACTGTATTGAGGGCTACTACTGTGTGCAAACACAAGAGGTACTGTTACTGTGTGAGGGCACTACGGGGTCATCAGAGGCTTAACTTCAAGCTCTTGGGCCACAGGGGAAAAAGTGAAATGGGGCCCCTCAGTTACCATGCGCCATTTGCAATTTACAATGGCAGAAGGGCTTTTGGGCCCCCTCAGGCTGCAGGGCCCGGTAGCGACTGCTACCGCTGTACCCCTGTAGCTACACCTCTGGGGCAAAATATTACTGTCTTAATGCCAATAATGGAGCACTATTACAGTGTGATGCACAAAATGAGGTTCTATTACTGTGTATGGCACAAAGGGAGCCAAATTATTGGGTAAGGCACTGTTAACATGTGTCTGTTAGGCATTATTTTTGGGAGGGTTACTATAGCTATGAAAGCTTCAGGGGCAGAAACAGAAACAGTAGTGGGGGAGCAGCAGGAAGGTACTATAAAAAGGACAGCATGATGAGAAGTTTGTATAACATGTGAAGAATAGGTGGGGAGAGTGCAAGAAAAGTAAGGAATTATAGTTATCTACACGGCAAACTGCGCGGAGATTAGTTGTACTTCAGGAAGTCTTTGTGGTGGTCTAATAGAGAAGATATCTGTGAGTCACTGGATTAATCTGATCTGTATTCAGTCACATGGGGGACATGTATGTATGGGGCTGCGGCAGAAATCTGGCGTCTTTGTAGCCCGAAAACTGGCGCAGCCCTGTTCGCTATATTTTTAATCAGACGCACTCCAATATCAGGCGCATTATAAAGCGCCTGCGACACTGTGTAATGTGCCTAACATCGGGGCGTGCTGGAGGCATGTCACACTACAACTGTCCGATACTACACTTTTATGACTTTTGAACAGCAAATCAAGGTGCATTATTGCTGGAACAGGTAGACCACTTTAAAAGTGGTTTACCTGAGCCAGAATTGTCGTTTAGTAGCTGGAAAGTGCTAAATCTATGAACCGCAGTAGAACAGGTGCATACAAGCAAAAAAGAGTTTCTTTCTCCAACTCCTTTTAAATTCCACAAACGTTTATTTCAAACATTTAAAATATCCATGAGTATGACATGAAAAGTCAAGGTAAATATTTATGCTGTTCCCTAGTTTTTTAGAGAGAATTCCACAGCTGATACCCGGTTAACTGTTAGTGGTAATTACAAATGTGGTGACGCGCGGTGTAACATGTGTTGTTTTACAGATAAAGTTACAGATTTTAAATATGGTGAAACAGGAGATTGATATAAGGTTAGAGATTTCATTAACTGTAATTCTGAATCTGTCATATATGTCATTCAATGTTGCTTATGTGACTTGTGGTATGTGGGTTGTACCAGCCGCTCCTTAAGAAGATGTATCTATGAACATCTCTTGCATATTACGAATTCAGCAGACGTTAATACATCGGGAGCATCGAAACACTTTTTTCTCTTGTCTTCAAGGAGATAGATTTTTTGGGATAGAATGTGTCAAATTAGATTCAAGGGGAGATGATTTGAGACAGCTTTTGCTGCGCCGTGAGGTAGTCTGGATTTTTAATTTGGGAACCAGGACGCCTCACGGCTTGAATCATAGAAATGATTTATTATATCATTATTGAATACATTTTTGTATGATTATTATGTCAGTATATACCGTATATACTCGGGTATAAGCCGACCCGAGTATAAGCAGAGGCACCTAAATTTTGCCACAAAACCGGGAAAGCTTATTGATCGAGTTTTAAGCCTAGGGTGGAAAACGTAGCGGCTACTGGTGAATTTTAAAAATAAAAATAGATACCAATAAAATTAAATAGGCAGTTTAATGTCCCCCATAGGCAGATATAGGCAGGTATAGGCAGTTTAATGTCCCCCATAGGCAGATATAGGCAGGTATAGGCAGTTGATCACACACGCTGCCTGTGCCGGAAACTCCGGACTGCCGCGAGTGTGTGGCCGCCTGGAGTCCACTGAGATGTTTATCGCCTACCAGTGGCTGGGGTGGGCTTGTCCTCTACCTATTTCATATCATGTAACAATTTGTCTATAAAATAAAGGCCTCGAGAGGTTTAGAGTGATTTTGAATCTCATTGCTTTCCCGCGGAAGCCATCTGGCAGACACCCAAAGATGTGACCCTTCTTGGAGTAGTAAGTATAATTGCCTATTACTCTAACAATGGTCACCCTTCTGCAGTGGTATTGGTCCTTGTAAAGTAACTTCTTTTCAATAACAACAATGTGGCTTTGGTATGGAGGTGCTTTTTGGTAATTGTATGATGGTGTAATTCAGATACTATGTGGGGTCATATGTGGTCATGATATGGCAATATTAGTTGGCCCCTTTATATTGGTACTACATAGTTACAGCATGACTGTACTTTTTACAGTTGGTGTGTGGTACATCAGAGAATGTAGCTTCCTTTCTCCATTCAGACTGACAGTCACTATATAGTGTATGCTCAGTAAAGTCTAAAGTACTATACACAGCCTGCCCTAGTGATAAGAGATAACACTATGGGCGACATGTATGAACGGGCTTTTCGCCTGTTTTTAGGAGTAAACTGCGCCTCCCAGCCCGAATCCCCCTGTCGGACGCAGGGATGCAGTGTTAGGCGCAGCGTTCGCCACTTTCAGCTGCGCCTCGCATGAAGGGGCGGGCAATGGGCGCGGTGTAGGCGTTCCGGGGCGGAATGCGGCGCGCTCGAAAACTCCGAGGCATGTACCATGGCGGCTCGAAAAAAGAGCGGCGCAATGCAGCGCTCTGCAGCTTCGACAGGCAGACCTGGTTTATTTTGGTCTAAATGCTCCGGCGGCGGCGAAGTGAAGCAAGAACGGAACATGCGAGGAAACATACAGAAGATCGCAACAGAAATCTTGGCGCTCAGCTCCGTGCAGCAGGAGTATGATTCCAAAAAAATCGCCTTTATAAAGGCGGAAAACATTGTCAGAAAAGAGCTCAACCTCAAAAATAAAAAATATTAAAAAAAAAAAAAACACTTTCCAAAAATCTAGAATGGCGCAATATCAGGAATTAGGATATTGGAAATTGCCGGGAAATACAGTAATTCAAATTCTGAAAGCTATTCTCATTGGTCGGCAGAAACCGGCCAATCAGAATAGGAGCGACAGTGAACCATTAAAACCTATGGAGAAATATTGTCCAATCAGAATCAAAGACGGGACAGTTCAAAATACAGTAAAAATGCAGAAAAGAGCTGATTGACTGAGCTAGCGGGGGCTTGGCTATCTCGGCCAATCAGAATAGGAGCGACAGGGACCCATTATAGCCTATGGAGAAGTTTGAATCAATCTAAATCAAAGGCGGAACAGTTCAAAATACAGTAAAAATGCTGTAAAGAGCTGATTGGCTGAGCTTGCGGTGGCTTGGCTTTCCAGACTATTCAGAGCGCCAGCTACTTCTCCCATTGTAGTCTATGGAGAGATCGGCACAATGCAATCTCGGCTCTCAGCGCCGTGCGGCATGGAGTATGAATAAAAAAAACATTTTTATTAGTTGTAAAATATCCTCTGAAAAAGAGCTCAAACCTTCTAAAAACATAAATCAATTATATCCCGAACAACGCGTTTGTCACTTAGACTGGCGCTACATCGAGAATTGCAATAGAGAGAATTGCCGGGAAATACAGTAATTCAAATTCTGTAAGCTATTCTCATTGGTCGGCATAAACCCATTATATCCTATGAAGAAGTTTGGACCAATCAAAATCAAAGGCGGGACAGTTCAAAATACAGTAAAAATGCAGAAAAGAGCTGATTGGTTAAACTAGCGGGGGCTTGGCTATCTCAGCCAATTAGAGCGCAAGCTACTTCTCCCATTGTAGTCTATGGAGAGATGGGCGCAATGCAATCTCGGCGCTCAGCGCCGTGCGGCATGGAGTATGAATAAAAAACTCATTTTTATTAAGTGTAAAGCATTGTCAGATAAAGCGCTGAAACCTTCTCTAAAAAATAAATCAGTTAAATCCCTAACAACGCGTTTGTCGCCGAGACCGGCGCTACATAGGGAATTGCAATAAGAGAGACTTGCCGGGAAATACAGTAATTTAAATTGTTTAAGCTCTTCTCATTGGTTCGCCATAAACCAGCCAATCAGAATAGGAGCGACAGTGGCCCATTCTAACCTATGGAGGAGAATTGACCAATCAGAATAGGAGCGACCGTGGCCCATTCTAACCTATGGAGAAAAATTGACCAATCATATTCAAAGGCGGGACAGTTCAAAAGACAGTAAAAAGGCAGAAAAGAGCTGATTGGTTGAAGCGGCGGGGGTGCGTCCAGCTTAGCCAATCAGAGCGCGAGCTACTTTCTCCTAGAGTTCTATGGAAAAAGAAATGCAGAGCGAGCTCTGTTTGTGATTGGCTAAGTTAAAAGAGGCGTGGTTATTTGGACCAATGGGAGAGCGAGCGACGCTCCTATGGGTTTTCTAATGCAATCTGAAATAAAAATGTACATGGCCGAAATCAAATAATAATACTACAGAAGTTGTCTCGATGTGTGTATAAAATGAATAATAATATGGGGGTAACGAAAAAAAAAATTACATCAATAAAATCAGGTTTATTTCTTTATTTTCGTTACACCCATACTATTGATCCTTGGCTAACGAAAATAAAGAAATAAACCTGATTTTATTGATTTAATATTTTTTGTTCGTTACCCCCATATTATTATTCATTTTATATACACATCGGGACAACTTCGGCAGTATTATCATTTGATTTCGGCCATGTAGAGTTTTATTTCAGATTGCATTAGAAAACCCATAGGAACGTAGCTCGCTCTCCCATTGGTCCAAATAACCGCGCCTCTTTTAACTTAGCCAATCACAAACAGAGCTCGCTCTGCATTTCTTTTCGCATAGAACT
Organism: Phyllomedusa bahiana; assembly: GCA_025379985.1. Lineage (NCBI taxonomy): Eukaryota > Metazoa > Chordata > Amphibia > Anura > Hylidae > Phyllomedusa > Phyllomedusa bahiana. The sequence goes on from JAODAL010016501.1 coordinate 5,720, forward strand.
CTATGAGAAAGTAGCTCACGCTCTGAGTGGCTAAGCTGGACGACCTCCCGCCGCTTCAACCAATCAGCTCTTTTCTTCCTATCTACTGTTTTTTGTACTGTCCCGCCTTTGAATATGATTGGTCAATATATCTCCATAGGTTAGAATGGGTCCCTGTCGCTCCTATTCTGATTGGTCAATACTGCTCCATAGGTTAGAATGGGCCACTGTCGATCCTATTCTGATTGGCTGGTTTATGGCGACCAATCAGAATAGCTTAAACAATTTGAATTTGTATTTTGAACTGTCCCGCCTTTGATTCTGATTGGTCAAAACTTCTCCATAGGATATAATGGGCCACTGTCGCTCCTGTTCTGATTGGTCAATACTCCTTCATAGGTTTTAATGGGACACTGTTGCTCCTATTCTGATTGGCTGGTTTATGCCGACCAATGAGAAGAGCTTCCAGAATTTGAATTACGGTATTTCCCGGCATTTCTCTCTATCGCAATTCCTTATGTAGCGCCGGTCTCGGCGACAAACGCGTTGTTCAGGATTTTATTAATGTATGTTTATAGAAGGTTTCAGCTCTTTTACAGAGAATGTTTTACACTAAATAAAAATGATTTTTTTATTCCTACTCCATGCCGCACGGCGCTGAGAGCCGAGATTGCATTGCGCCGATCTCTCCATAGACTACAATGAGCAAAGTAGCTCGCGCTCTGATTGGCTGGGATAGCCAAGCCCCTGCTAGCTCAACCAATCAGCTCTTTTCTGCATTTTTACTGTATTTTGAACTGTCCCGCCTTTGATTTTGATTGGTCAATAGTTCTCCATAGGTTTTAATGGGTCTCTGTCGCTCCTATTCTGATTGGCTGGTTTCTGCCGACCAATGAGAATAGCTTTCAGAATTTGAATTACTGTATTTCCCGGCAATTTCCAATATCATAATTCTTGAATTAGGATATTTGGAAAGTGATTTTGTTTTATGTATTTTTTATTTTTTAGGTTTCAGCTCTTTTTCTGAGAATGTTTTCCGCCTTTATAAAGGCGATTTTTGATTCATACTCCGCACCGACATGGAATGATTTCTCGCTGTTTTCCACCGCTCGCATCGACAGATTTTCAGCGCACCCCCCGCACAGGGGCCTAATTCCGCACTGGCCCAACACACTGGCAACCCCGGGAACTTTTCCCCCGCAGGTAGTTCACCCCCTGGGACTTTGAATCTTTTGGCCAGCGCCGCCGCCCTCAGCCCCGCCTGCCCCCAAAACACGCGAGGCGTGGCGGATTTTTCCCCCCGCATTATACCGCACAACCTCCGCAGCAATCCAGCCAGCCCCCACGCGCCAAAGTCCCCACTGCGCCTAACAATTGGCGGGGGCGCCGGACTTTACATTGTTTTAGAGCGCGCCCCGGCCCCGACTAAAACAGGGCCAATTCGCCAAAAACCGGGCGAACGGGGGCCCCCGACGTAGCGAGCTTCATAAAGTTCCCTATATTACTATTATTAATGAGTTTTCGCTTCCATCATAGCAACACTAGGACAGGCAGGGCAGGTTGTACAGTGCAGCAGACACTGCTGAATAGAGAATTGGGGGTGAAATTTTTTTTTGGTAAAAAAGTCCATCTCCTCTCCATACAAAGTTTGGGAACTTTCTCCTGAAAACCGGCAACCCCTCTTTTGCCCACCAGCATATAAAGCTTTAAAAAAGAGAAAGTACGGCTTCACAATTTTTGGGGCATCATGATGAAAACTTCTAGGTCAAGACTTTCCTTCGTCCATGGCAACCAACAGTCCCATTTAATTTCATATGGTCTCTGAAAAAATAAAGTAAACTCTGATTTGTTGCTAGGGCAAAAAGGGAAATTCGTGACCAGACATTTTTTTTGTACATGTCAATCCAAAGCTTCAGATTTTTTTACCACCTCTTTCCCCCTTGATAGAATTAAGTGTGTGCCCCTTTTGCTACTCAGTGAATTATTCAAAATGATAAAATCTGGTGAAATAGCAGGGAAATATCGAGGGCACTCTTTTTATGCAAGAAAGCCCGGGACTGTTGAAAGTTCTCAACACGAGGCTACATGCATTGTTAAGTAACTATTGACAGATGGTAGCTTAAGTATCTCTTATTTCAATCACTACTGGCTCAAGCAAGGGAAAACATTATCCTATATATCAATATATTTTTTTTTCCCTTTTCTATAAAAATACATAATATAAACTTACTTCTCAAATTATTTTTTGTGTTTTTCTAATACTCAAATTTTCTGGGTTTAGGAGGGCTTTTTTTTTTCTAACTTGTTTAGCAGGGAAAAGTTTAGCGGGGAATCGTGTCTGTAACATATATACAGTGATAGCTTCAAGGCCAAGGCTTATCAGTGACTTCATTTTCCCACGTGACAATATGATTGAAATATCAAGTAAGCACCCTTTAGGGTTTGTTCACACGACTTTTTTGTGATCCTTTTTTACTCTCCTCCCCCCTCACCACCCCTTTGGGGAAAACCATCCAAACGGATGCTAAAACCAGGTAAAAAGTTTTTAAAAGGATCCAAAAAAAGTACCCAACTGTTTTTTTTGCGAATCCGTTTCCCGGATGCGTTTTAATGCAAAAAAACGGATCCTAAAAAGGGATCCAAAAACGCCGTGTGAACAACCCTTTTTTTTTTCCTTTAAAGAAAGTGATTTCAAATTTGGCATTTGATTAATATGGATTAATCTATAAAAAGCCCTTGCGAAAGTATTCGGCCCCCTTGAACTTTATCCTTTTGCCAAAATTCGGGCTTAAATCAAAAAAATTTTAAACATTTACATTTTTTTTTGTGAAGAATCAACAACAATGGACACAATTAAAGTGAACAAAATTTATTGAAAAATTTTAAACTTTTGTAAAAAAAATAAAAAACTGAAAAGGGGGGCTGAAAATGTTTTTTTTTGCATTTTTGCCAAAAAAAGTTTGATTTTGGTTTTCATCTGACCAGAGCACCTTCTTCCACATGTTTTGGTCTCCCAGTGGCTTTGGGAAAACTTTAACAAAAATTTTTTGAGATATCTTTGGAAATGCCTCCTTTTTTGCCACCTTCCAAAAAGGGCCGATTTGTGCAGTGTATATGATTTTTGTCCATGGACAACTCTCCCCCCCACTGTAGATCTCTGCAGTTTATCCACGTGATCAAGGCCTCTTGGGTTTTCATCTCTGATCAGTCTTTTCCCCTTTTTGAGAGAAAGTTTAGAGGGACGCCCCGGGGCTTGGTGATTTCAGTGGGCCCCGATATCCCTTTCCCTTTCAATATGAGCTTTCAAGTGCTCCTTGGGATTTTTTAAATTTGGGAAAACTTTTTTTTATCCCAAAACCCTCTAAACTTTCTCCCCAAAAATACACGGACCGCCTGGTGTTTTCCTTGGGCTTCATGATGCCTTTAAACGAACCCAAAAAAATCACAGAGCGGGGTGCTTTTTACGGAACTTGATTTACACAAGGGATTATTTTATCATCCTTTTCATTTAACAACATTGGATCATTCAAGATCCTCACTGAACTTCTGGGAGTTAATTGTTGCACTGAATGTAAAGGGGGCGAACAATTTTGCACGCCCCACTTTTCAGTTTTTTTTTTTACAAGTTTAAAATATTCAATAAATCTCGCTCCACCTCACAATTGTGCCCCACTTCTTGATTTTTCCAAAAAAATTTTTAAATTTTTTATATCTTTGTTTTGAAGCCTGAAAAATTGCAAAAGGTTAAAAAAGTTAAAGGGGGCCAAAATTTTTTGCAGGGACTTTTTTTTTATTCCCCCTCATTTTTTAGAAAAATGTCCTTATTGTCCACCTGTGAAGTGTAACGTGAGTAAAGCCTGCAAGATCCCTAAAGCTGAGCATCTCTGTGGTCTGATTTCCCAGATGCCAGTGTACTACATCACTCAGCAAACCCACACCAGTAAATCTGTCATCCACATAACCCGTTACATCACACAGGGACACTGAACAACTCCCATTCTTTTAAGACTGCACAACTTGACACACACATTGACATCAGCACAATGCAGATGTCCTGAATGGTCATTCAGCCGAGCTGGCACGAACTATGGAGCAGAGGAGGCGAGATTGGCTGTAGCAGATAGTGCAGTGATAGGATGTGGGAAAGTGAGTAAAATCCAGATATGGGAAAAACCCTTTAAATCATGCTTATCATTATTTTTTTTGCCTCAGGATTTAATAGTGTATTTGTTATGCTCACCTACCACTCTCCTGGTTGCCACTGTGGCTCTCCTGCTCTTTGTACTTGTGCTTACTTTCTAATCCTTTCTTTTCTACATTCTACTTGCTGCCTTCTGGTAGTGCTAAAATGCTTCTTCCTCTTTCAATTTTTTGTCAACACAGGGACTTTTTCCACAGGCACTTTAACTCACACTTCCTGTGGGGGTTTTGGGTGGGCTATACATGATTGACATACACCTGCTTTCCTAGCTATTCCTGTTACAGTAGAAAGTAATCCACTGAACCATTAGATTGCTGGTGAAGTTGCAAAGAGGATTTATTTTTTTAAATGGCACATTTATTTATGTGAAATGAATCCTCTTTGCATCTTCACCAGTATCCTAATGGTGCAGTGGATTACTTTCTACTGTACGACAGTTTGGGGAAACCCCCTTCCCCAAGCAACCCAACACATTTGGATGCAGCATTATATCATCTAAATTCCCGTTTTATGACATGGCGCAGAAAAAAATTTAAAAATTATTTCCAGGGCTACAAAGCCCGAAATTTTTTCATTTAGTTTGTAAAAAAACTAAAAATTTTATAGAAATAAGACTCTGAAGGGAATGACTCACCATTCAAACGACACTGAAAGGCCTTTAATCAACCATAATAGACAGAGGAGAAGAAGTCGGGGAGATGGTTATTAAAACCAAAAAAACTTGTTACTATAAAGGGGTTTAAAAAGGTTTTTCCCCGACCAAAGCAAAATCAAAAGAGCATTGTATTTGGTAATTAGTCTCCATCTACCTTTACCTAAATGTTAACAGCTAATTATTGTGGTGGGAAAAGTCTATTTAAAGGTGTATATCTGTGAAATGTAATGGTGCTCAACTGTTCTGACCCAAACTCTCTCATCACCTGAATGTTTGCTGAAATTGGAGAATCTAGCCTACCCTAACCATATGTCCATCTACTATTGTAGGTAAAATGTCCCTGTCCTGTATGATTATGTTTTTTGCATTACACTCTGCTGCCATTCTTTAGAATCCTCATTTATTGCTGACAGAGACTTCACTGAGTGTAGTGACCCGGTGATACCGAGCAGCCAAGTCCAGATCCATGTATAGTTTTTAAGGATGAAAAGTAGGAATCTCTTAAACTTTGCTCCTCAGTTTAAATTTAAAGTGCTAGTGCCCAAACACCAGATTATTTCATAAAAATTAATTAAAGATTATTTAATAATTTGTCCATACAATAAATACTCACTGAACTATAAAATACATTTATATACACCTAAAGTGATTTAAACACAGAACCAAGGGCAAATAAATCACATTTTACCAATAACAAGACAAAAAATAAAATCTTAATAATTATCTCATTAGTAATCTACAGCCACAGTGTTACCCTAAGAAGGCACAGCAACAACTTTAACATATTGACTTTACCGTAGAACATTTTTTGCATTAAGTTTTTCACTACCTTTAGTTTCCATTGATTGGTAAGACTTCTCTGAGTGATGACCGGGTTACCCTCATCAAGCCCCAAAAACCAGTACAAGGTTTAAAGGGATGGAAACTAGGAATCCCTTAAACTTTGCTCCTTAGTTTAATCTCAAGACAATGTTTTCCCCCGAGGTCTGAACTTTCAGGAGGCTTAAGGGCAGTATGAAAAAATACACTTGGTATTATACTTTTGTTTCTTGTGGAACTCCTGTTTCCACCGACAACCGGCTTTAGCACAGTCTCTGTTCAGAATCTCTGCCTCCACTACATAAACATGGCTATGAGATATGAAAGTAGTAGAAGCCTCTCATTGAGGAACCAAGTCACAGAACTCAGAGAAACTATTTAAGTCTGAGGTGAGAGGATGGGATGATATAGCCTACATAAAGGTTACAGATCATTGTTTTAGTAAGTAATGGCCTTTCATTGCTCAAGAGCAGACCTGGGCATTGTAGGGTCCGTAGGCCACAATTGGCCCTCTAACTAGCTCTGACCGGCCCACGTGAGTTCCTGACACTACATGCAACTCAGTAGTCCCTGGCACCACCATCTGCCGACCGTTAAGGTCCCAAGTTGATACCGGTTGCTAAGCTATCGGCTTGGGACCTTGGCGATTGGCGATGGTGACGGCGCCTGGGACTAACTGTATGTGCGTCCTCTGGAGGCTTCTGCAGACTTCTGCAGAGCAGATAGCGAAGGCTTGTGGCTCACCGGACTGCCTACGCAGCCTGATGACATTACGCCACCTGTGCAGAAAGAAGATGGAGAACAGTGGGAACTTCGGGGGAAAGATGAGTACTCTTAGTTTTTTAATTTTTAATTAGCCCTCTCTACCCGTTGTGTGACATATAACTTGCCTATATACCTACTGGGAGACCCATATACCTCCTGGGGGACCTATAACCTGCCTTTATACATATTGAGGGACCTGAAAAATGTCTATATACCTGTTGGGTGACCTATAACCTACCTATGGGGAACCTATAACCTACCTATATACCAACTGAGGGACCTATAATCTACCTATATACCTGTTGGGGGACCTATAACCTGCCTATACACCTACTAGGGGATATATAACCTACCTATATACCCACTGGGGGACATATAACCTACCTCTATACCTACTGGGGGATCTATAACCTACTTATATACCTGCTGGGAGACCTAAAACCTACCTATATACCAACTGGGAGACCAAAAACCTACCTATATATCCACTGAGGGACCTATAACCTACCTGTATACATACTAGAAGACCTAGAACCTGCCTATATACCTAATGGGGACATATAACCTATATATTTACCTACTGGGGGACATATATATCTTACTTGGACCCCATTACCTACACTGGGGATATATAACTTACTGGAGCACCCTATCACCTATACTACGGGATATATAACTTACTGCGTTGTGGAGTCACTAACAGTCGTTAAGCCGGTTGTTAAGGTCTCAAGTTGATTGATAAGAGCTTAGCAATTGACTCTGGGGTCTACAATATATAGGTATTGGTTAGAACTGAGTTAAATATATTAGTCTGGCCATCTAAAACCATTCCAATTTCTCATGTGGCCCAGTGGGAACATTAATTGCCCACCCCTGCTCTAGAGACTAACACTGGTCTAAAATCTAACCTAACTGATTTCCAAACCACTCTGTCGTATCTGTAAAACAAAGGTTGTGGTTATTGCAGACAGACTGATAGTTCTCATGTTTCTGGAGCGGCAAATGATTGATCACAGGATTTCAGCTGGGAGAGCATGAGAACTCGCCAAAGACACAATTTGCAATATGTGTCCATTAACAGGGTCCTACCTATTCGTAGAAATCCCCTCTTGTATGGGCTGCATCAGTTCCTCAGATCGCTATAGTTACAGACCTGTTCGATCTCTCCTGATAGGCTGCTAGCGTTGGTTGCTATAGCTACAGACCAGTTCGATCTCTCCTGATAGGCTGCCAGCGCTGGTCGCTATAGCTACAGACCTGTTCGATCTCTCCTGATAGGCTGTCAGCGCTGGTCGCAATAGCTACAGACCTGTTTGATCTCTCCTGATAGGTTGCCAGCGCTGGTCGCTATAGCTATAGACCTGTTGTCCTCAGCAGCTCATCACTGGAGGCCAGTAAAACCAGTTGAAGGCAGTAAACACTCCACTGAATTCACACATAAAACTGAGAAAACAGGACTGAGGTAAGATGAATCTATGTAGTGAGACAACCGATTTAAGTAGAGAGTGTGACAACATTATCCCCTTCCAAGTTATGAGCTCAGGGAAACAATAATTTCAGATGATGTGTGATTAAATGTGTGTGTGGGGGAAGGGTTAATGAAATATGCATCGTACAGGTGATATTGAGGTCTGAAGTACTGCTATAACTATCACATAAGAATGGAGACTAATTCTAAAAAGTCACCTCTAATAATTAGTATCCTTAATCCACGGGCATAACCAGAATACATAGAGCCCTATAACAAAATGCGATGGCTCTCAGGAAACTGAAACAATAGCATAAAAGCAATAGTATAAATATTAGCCCCGTATATATTAGAAAACCTCCAAAGTTCAGCTACACAGCAGAAAGCCACCAACTTGTTTCACACTAAATGAATATATAACTTCCTGGACCTGAGGGGAGCCTCTGGGCCTTAAAGCAGCTGCTTTGTTTGCTATGGCTGTAGTTATGCCCATGCCTTTACCCTGTAAGGGTATGTTCACACGACGTAATTGCGGCGCATATTTTGGCGCGTATTTGTTCTTTATACATGGTGAAATGCGCACCACAATTATGGTAATTCATAGATCTCATAGAGAACTATGAATTACGCCTTGTCTCCCCGGACGTACAATATGATCGTATTGTACGCCGGGGGAGAGAGGTGATATGTTCATTGTTTGCGGCGCTTATGCGCCACAGAAAATGCATGTGTATGGGACTGGCCCATCCGTGCTTTGGAAGTACGCGCCCCAATACGCCGTGTGAACATATCCTAAGGGTGCTTTCACACAGTGCATTTTTGGAGTGTTTTTTTTTTTTCTTTTTTGTTCAGAAATGCACAGCATTAATTGCTTTACATTTTTGCAATAAAAAAAAAAATGGACCAAAAATGCACTGTTTGAAAGCACAGTAAGGACGACATGTATGAATCCTGGCACTGACAGACAGTTGTAAATCAGTTTAAGGCCATATAGAATGCGCCAGAATGTATGAACCTGGTCTTCTGCAGGTCATACATACAGGTGCAGTCTAGTGCCAATACGACAAAGGATCTGCTTAGAACCGAAACGTTGCTGCTGTTGGGTAAATAAATTAGTTTCCTTTTTTGAAGTGCTGCCTAATCAATGATTTACTAACCGTGATCCAGGTTTGACTGGTGTGCATTCATCTATTACTATTTTTTGGAGTTGCTGCTGATATGAATTATTTTGTGCGTAATACGATAAGTCTGGCTCAGGCACCACCACTAACCTGGTCTGGCTGTTCTAACTGTGCTGTGCCTAGGTTTGGTGTCAAAGAATCATAAATGTGTCTACTTCTATGAATGTGGTGTGACACACCCACAGAATGCCCCCAAATCTTTGGTGCATTTAAAAAAGTTTGGAGTGTACCTGTTCATATATTCTTTTTGGGTGACATGTATGAACAGGGCTGCACCAGTTTTCTGGTGTACTTTGAGCCAAAATAAATGTATGAACAGGCGTACTCCAAACTTTGGTGCAATAAGTGCCTTTGCAATTCGCCAAAGACACTTTTTAGTGTACCAAAGATTAGGGGCATTCTGGGGGCGTTGCACCACATTCATATAAGTAGACACATTTATGATTCTTTGATGCCATATCTAGGCGCAGAACAGTTAGAAAAGCCAGACCAGGTTAAAGGTGTTGCCTGAGCCTGAGTTGTCGTATTAGCACTACACTGCACCTGTATGTATGACCTGCAGAAGAACAGGTTCAAACATTCTGGGCGCATTCTACACTACCCTAAAGCTATTTAGAACTGGCCTGTCAGCGCCAACATTCATACATGTCGCCCTTTGTCTCAAACTATACCAGAAAATTGGTGCAGCCCTGTTCATACATGTTGCCCTAAGAGTGCTCAAGTGCCATTTTTGGTGATTGGTGCATCACAGCTTCGTTGAAGGTTTCTATTCAATTTTGTTGCTTATACTTTCAGTCCTGCAGTATATAACATACTTTAATGTCATGATTCAATACACAAACAGATTTTCCACAGTCAGTTTATCACTTGTGTATGTCTCATCAACTTTCTACCTCTAAATTATGCAAATGGATAAAAAGTGTTGAGTGCTGTTGATAAATGTATCTGTAAGGTGTTTACTCTTGCTAAGTGGAAAGCACATGTTCAATTTAGATTGTATGAAATTCGTCCATATGTGACGCACATGTGTTTCTCACATTTTTCTACAGTATGTTTCCTTTTTGAATGTTTGTATGTAATGTTCAAGCCAAACATATTTTATACACTATAGATCATTATAATCTTAAATGGTGGGGCTCAGGCTCTTAAGCTATGTTTTATGTCACTGGTGTGAATGTTCTTTGTCAATTGATTAATAGCAAGGCATACATATGTAAAGGAATATCTACCTCTTTATCTCTACCGCTTCTTTTTACCCCAGTATGTATAATTGTCAAATGATGCATACATTTAATACCTACCATATGTGTCTCATACTTATGGAACCAGATAAGTTCAAACGAAGGAAATAAATCTCTAAAAATATTGGTCATGCTAGCCCTTCCAATGTTCTAAATGTGCATCTTTGGGCCACTTTTCATGTGCTGTCTAGTCGAGTGCTATGTGCTGTGCTGTCTGTATAACTGTGGAACAATATGTTTTCAATTAACATTATTTTCCGTACTTCACCTGTATATGAAATATAAAGATTTCATGTTGGAAACTAAAATGAACTATCCACTATGTTAAAGAGAACAATATAGTAATGCAATAAAGGGAAGGAGCTGCTAATCTTCTAATAACCCCAATGAGTTCAATCTATTTATGCAAACCTTACTATTGTGTTATGATCAGCGGGTATTTTCCTCTTATTTTGTCTTCTTCAGTCTGTTACTTTGTTTGGAGTGGGTGCACTGCAGCTGCTCATTTTTTGAGGAGATCAGCTGACCATTCTGCACAGCTTTGGCTTATTTAGGGAGAGCAGATGATTGCTAGCCTCTTTATATACATTTCCTGATTTTGGAAGAGAGGGCTGTTGATAGTGTAGCTCTGTAAGTTTTTGTCTTGTGTCCGATAGCTAGCATTTTTATTTGTGTATCTGTCCCAGTCTAGTCTTGTTTGGTGAAGTCATCTAGACTTCTAGATTATTAGGCTATGTTCACACGGCTTGAAATGGGACGTATCTCGCCCCGTATTTCACACCGTACTGAGCGAAAAACGGGGCAAGATACGTCCCAGTCATTACGGTAATCCACAGTTCTCATAGAGAACGATGGATTACGTCTCCTCTCCCTGCTCGCACAATACGAGCGGGAAGATAAGTGACATGTCAATTATTCACGGCGTATACGTGCTGAGAATAATACATGTCTATGGAGTCGGCAGGCCTTAGGCTATGTTTACACGGCAGTAATTGCGGGACATTTTTCGCCCCGCAATTACACCGTGTGTACGGGGGCGGGACGGGAGTCGGGCCCGCCGGCTTCATAGACATGCATTATTCTCGGCGCGTATATGCCGTGAATAATTGACATGTCACTTATCTCCCCGCTCGCCGTATTGTGCGAGCGGGGAGAGGAGACGTAATCCATAATTCTCTATGAGAACTGTGGATTACCGTAATGACCGGGACATATCTCGGCCAGTAATTCACGCAGTACAGCACAAAATACGGGGCGAGATACGTCCCATTTTAAGCCGTGTGAACATAGCCTTGGAGTGTTTCTAATTCTCCCTAGTCTTGCTTGGTGTGAGTAAAGCCACTAGTCTATTTGAAATCCTTGTGTATCTTAGTTTTCTGTGTGCTGTTTGTTGCTGTGTTCTGCATAAATAGTATAGGTCTTATAGATCACTTGATTGTGTCAGTTATAACTTAGGGATATCTGTAACGTTAGAGAAGGTTCAGTGGGGTCTTTTGTAAGGATCAGTGTTATTGACAGTTCTAGGGAAAGATTCATGCTGAGTTAGTTAGGGTTAGTTGCAGATCACTGAAGGTAGATCCACCATAAATCATAACTCTTAATCAAAATGACTATCATTGAAATCAAATAAGTGATTAAAACTTAACATTTAATCTATTCTTCTAAGAAACAATAGCCCCATTAAAAGGATAACTTCAATAGACTACAATAACAGTAATGGTCTATATTCTCTGGTGCCAGTTAGGACAGAATCAGGTAAATTATCCTTGTTGCTTTACCTAGAAGGCCCTATCTATACTGTGGGCTAGTCACCCCGAAAACAGCACCCCCACTCCAGATGGCCTGTCATTGCCCTGTTTCTGGATCGAAGCTACTATATTTGGTTTGCTTTCCTTACTCATAGTTTGTAAGGCCAAAAAAAGACAGATGTCTATCCATTTCAGCCTATTATGCTATATTGTTGATCCTGAGGAAGGCAAAAAACCCCCATGAGGTAGAAGCCAATTGTCCTCATTTTAGGGAAAAAAATTCCTTCACGATTCCAATCTGCCAATCAGAATAAATCCCTGGATCAAAGACCCTTCTACAGAATTCTAGACACTATAACTTGTTGTACTATTATGCTCTAGAAATGTGTCCAGACCCTTTTTGAACTTTATTATTGAATTCACCGTGACAAGTTCCTTTGGCAGAGAGTTTCACAGTCTCACTGCTCTTACTGAGAATCCCTTTCTATGTTTATGTAGAAACTTTCTTTCCTCAAGATGTAGAGGATGCCCTCATGCCCTCTCTTATTGTTTGAATTTTCATCCTACAAGTTCCATCAGCTACTATAAGGTCCTTCTTCAGTTTTGTATTTTATACATACTTTGTATTATCACTCCTACGACTGCTTGGTTGGCTACAATTCAGATCTACTAAAATGGATACTTTTTTTTTCCACATATTGACAGCAATATTCAAATATATATATAATATAAATTATAATATATATATATATATATAATTATATATTATTATATATAATATATATATATATATATATTATATATATAATATATATATATATATATTTTATATAATATATAATATATATATTTTATATATATATATTTTATATATATATATATATATATATATGTTTAAATTGGTGCTCCTATGTACATTACTCTCTTTGTCTTTCCATCTGTGAGCTATAAAAGCACAGCAGTGAGAGGATTGCTTGCTGGTTCTTATTCCTGGCCAGCTATCGTCTGAGTTGAATGAGTGCTATCAGTTCTGGACCTGATAAGTGTGAAACCCCTTTTCATTGCCCTAATTATATCATTACCTACTATTTGTAATAAGACTACATTACTACTAGCACCTGTAATAAAGTGAGAATAGTCTACCTGCCTTTCAAGAGTTTTATCTCTTTATTCATCACAGGTAGACAATATAATATATGTTATTATATGTACTTTTTAATTGGAAAGGATTTCTGAAATAGAAATAAAACTGCCAAAAATTCTAAGAAAAAATAGCTTTCCAGGAATATTGTTTTTAACAATAAATAGAACTTTTAATTCAGGTATATTTTCAAAAGGCAACTGCTAAATGTTTTGTGCCAACCAGCATTGTTCCACATTGTAGCATTGTATTGGTTTTTGGTTAGATTTTAAGCCGATTCAGTAGTTAGAATCCACAAAATTCGGACTGTAACCAGTGCCTATGGTTCATAGAAGATCTGATCTGTCGGATTTCAAAACTGCTGGTTTATTGAACATGTTCTAGAACATGCAATATTACAGCGGATTCTAGTACAAGGGTCGGACGCAATCTGAAAACGAACTGGTTTTTGGCCCAAACCCATGGCAAAAACCACGTTACGGCAGTTGTAAAATACCATCGGATATCCGATGGCATTTTACAGTTGCCGAGTAGAACAAGCATAAAAAGCATGACATCCAATATGTCATGAGTAGAGATGGGCGAATTGATTCTAACGAAATGGAATTCGTTTAGAATTTCAGGAAAACTTCGGTTCTGAACGAAGTCCCAAGTTTGGGTACTTTTGGGGGAACGGGGAAATTTGTTTTTTATTTTTTAAAATGGTTTTCGAGCACATGGCGATACATGGGGGAAAAACACTCTGGGAGGAAGAAGGGCATAGCCCTTCATGACCCTGTTTCAAGATGAAGCCAATCAGAGACCGGCGGGAAAAATGTACGCACCCAGGGCCCATATAAGGGGCCCGGGGGGCCCAAAGCTGGGAGTTTAAAACCCCCCTCTCACTGACTGATCAGGGAAGGTTGGGGGCCCCCCGGGGGTGAAATTTTTGATGGCTCTTACTGAAGAACTTATTTTTATACAGCATTTTTGTGGGTTTTCTCAGCTTGGTTTTCAGAGACTGGGGGTTCTCTTAATGTTTTATTTTTTGATTTTTTTTGGGGGATTGGATCTTTAAGGGCCAGTTGGCGTCCACTGCAGCTGCAATATACATTTTAATGCTATCTTCTCACAGCACATTGAAATCCAAGGGGGGCTAAGCCAGTTTTCCCGTTGTAAATTTATTTAAAGAAACAGCTTTTTACAAAACAAAAAACCACTTTTAATTTTTTTGGGTGCTCAATTCTTTTTGGGAATTTACCCTCCAGGGGTTAATTAAAACGGTTGTTTTTCTGCTGTGGGGGATTCCCAAAAAACCCTCTTTTTTCACCGCCAAAAAATACAAAATTTTCCTGTCGCCTAATTCACAAAAACGAAGGTTAATTTTCAATATTTTCCCCTTGTTTTTTTTAACGTAGAAAACACGCAATTGGGAACACGCTACAAACTAGTAGTTTGGGGGCTGTCAATTCTTTTGGGGCAATTTTTTCATCCAAACGGTTTTAAAAAAAGGGGTGGCTTTTGCGCCCGTGGTGACTCCAAAAACTGTCTTTTTCACCCGGCCCCAAAAAATTTCAATTTTCCTTTTACCAAATTTACAAGGGGAAGGTTAATTACAATTTTTCCCCTTTTTTGTGTAGCGTAGAAAACACTTCAATTGTAACACGCAACAAAGCTAGTAAGCTTGTGCTGCACAATGTCCTTTTGCGCAAGTTTTTACATCCAGGGGTTTATAAAACGTTTTTTTCTGCTGTGTTAACAAAACAGAACCTGGGTCTATTTCACACACCGCCAAAAATTACAATTTTCCTGTATCGAATATTCACAAGCAAGATTAATTACAATTTTTTTTCATCATTTTTGTGTAGCGTAGAAAACACGCAATTTGTAACAGCTCTACAAAGCTATTAGAAATGTGGTCTGCTCGCCTTCTCAAGCGCAATTTACAATCCATTTTAACCAACCGCGAAATAACAGCAGTCTTAGGTGACACCAAAAACCTGCAATAAACACCACCACCAAATTTCAATTTTCCTGTATATTAAAATAGACCAAAATTCACTGACTCCGAAGGTTAATTACATTTTTTTCTCGTGGTGTGTAGCCTCTCCCAGCTACTCTATGGTAACCCGACCTCGCACCCCCGCACGAAGATATGAAACGCACAAGCAAATGAGAAGTGTTTATTTTCCTCTGCTGAGGTGCCAAAAATACACCATCTTATTATTTATCACGCGTCCACCGAGTTACTTCCATTAACCTGCAGCAAACTAACCACACGCTCCTTGAACCCAATGCACTAATAAATCACTGTATATATTAGAGTCGTAGTCACCCCCTCCCAATACCCAACTTCGAACAAAGCTAGTATTAATTGTGGCTGCTCAATTCTTTGCGAAATTTACATCCATGGTTTAATTAAAGCCGTTGTTTTTCTGCTGTGGTAACAAAAATAAACGTCTTTTTCACCGCCAAAAATTACAATTTTTCCTGTATCATAATTCACAAGCGAAGAATTAAATTACAATTTTTCTCTTGTTTGTGTAGCGTAGAAAACACGCAATTGTAACACCTACAAAGCTAGTAGTTTGTGGCTGCCTCAATTCTATTTGCGCAACTTTAAATCCAGGGGTTAATTAAGCGTTGATCTGCAGCTGTGTGACTCCAAAAAACCGTCTTTTTTCACCTCCAAAAATTCAATTTCCTGTACCATAATTCACAAGCGAAGGTTTAATTACCTTTTTTTTTTTCTCTTGTTGTGTAGCGTAAAGAAAAGATACCTTGTTATAACACTCTACACAAGCTCGTAGTTTGTGGTTGCTCATAGTTTGCCGCATTTACATCCAAGGGGTTAATGAAAGCGTTGTTTTGCAGTTTGTACTCAAGTAAAAAGAACTTTGTTTATTCCCCACCGCCACAGAAAAAATTCTGAAGCATTATTCAAATCCGAAGGTTAATTAACCCTGTTGTGCTTTTATATATTCATGTAAAATACACAGAGTTTTTAACGGCACATACAAGTCAATTTTTTTCCTGCCCATATGTGTAGCGCAATTTATATCCAAGGGTTACCCAGCTTCTTATGGGTTCATTTGGATGTCAAATACAGAGTTTATTTAACATAATACAGATATCTTCATCAAACAGTGTCTGTACTTTTGAACAAACAGTATGTCCAGACAGAGAGGTGGCCAGGCTCATCACCCTGCGTTGGCAGAAAGAGCACAAACATTCCAGTCCCCAAGGTCGCAGTAACAGCAAGGGAGTCGCAGCAGGGGTCACTCGGTGAGGCACAACTGCCCCTGTCATCTACGGCCGTGTACTGACTAGCAACCCAAGGGTTCTTGATTGGTTGACTAGGTCATCCCACTTCCTCCCAGATGACATCTGACACCCTATCCAAGATCGGTGGAACGTCAGACACAAACCCTTAGGTTGGCATGGCGCCGGGAGCGGGTCCCAGCGCCCCTCACCTGTCCTCAACCCTCCTCCTGTCCCATCCGGTTTCCCTCAGCCCAGAGATCTACTATGTGGTCCTGCTCAGCGCCAACTATATAGCGAGGATGAACAATTTGAGGAGAGGCAGTCAGCAGCTACTTGCAGCGTAGAAATGGGCCAATAACCCCTGCTTCTTGCAGAGTGGCCAAAGTATAGATGTTGAGATGGCCTGGGAGGTCATGTTGTGAGGGGTCAGCCCTCTGCAAATACCAAGACCGGTGATGAGGACAGCAGTGAATATAAACAATGAATCAATGAAGAAGTAGCCGACCGCACTTTGGAGCCGGGTGAGGCAAGGGCTTTCATTACCAAAAATCGTCAGGAGAAGAGGAAGTCAGCTTGCGCGTCAGGCAGCGGCGCACCAGCAAGTGGGTCATGTAGGCTGTGACTCAGCAGGGAAAGCAGCAAGTGTGAAGGTCGGTAGCCAAGCGGCCACACGGGGTTAAAAAACCCGCTCGGCAGTCCAAGAAAGTAGCGGCACAGGGGCTCGCGAGGCAGCGGGAGGCAAAGTAGTCACTCAGTGCGGACGTTGGTGTAAAATCCGATACTCGACAGTGTGCAGTTCTTTACTAAGACACCGAGGAGACGAATAAGGGTATAAGTAGAATCTGAAGGCAGAAATTGAAGCGAGAGGCCAGGGAAGCCTTTACGTTGGCCCACCACCACGGCCCTGAGTCAACACATGCAGCGTCACCAACCGTGGCCCTGGGAGAAACGTGGTTAGATTGGTGGTCAAATCACTGCCGCCGCAGCAACAGAGCAGCAGCGCCAGTGGGCACCGCATTGCCATTTGCAGCAGTCAAGGCTCCACCACTTTCTGCAGAAGGGAGCTGTTTCTCTTTGACATCAATCTAACCGGTCCAGATGCGCTGCTCCTCGCTACTCAAGGTGCCAAGCCAGTCCGTTCACGAGGACGATTGCAAGAGACAACCAGTATGCGTCCAACCATCCTTAACGGTGCAGAAGCTGAACCGTACTCACTGTCCAAGTTGTTGGTGATGGAAAGGTCCCCACCCTTTCCCAAGTGGTGGACATCTGCACCGTTTTCAAGAACTAATGCTTGTGCGAAGCCGAGATGGAGAGTTCCAAGCCGTAATTTCTTTTCCAAAAGGACAGTACCAGCAATTCATAAATATATAGAACAGAAGGTGGGCCAGTCCTTGAGCTTATCGGTTTGTTCCAAGGTGCACTGCAGCGCGGACGTCTGGAGCTGTAAACTACGGTCACGGCCAGTACATGTCCTTTACGGCCCACTGGGTGAATGTGCTTCCGCCCAGCACACCAACAACTTGGATGGAGACACCGCTTTCTCCTCCCCGTTGTCAAACTGCGGCTCCTGCGCCAATGTCGCCCTCCTCTCCTCCTCCACCACACCACCATACACCTCCACAAGTACTGCTCCCATCATACCCACATGTGTAGGGCATCAGCGGTTCATGCCAGTTACTACAACGGCTTGCCTCGGCGAACAAAGTCCACACGGGGGAGGAACTGCTCCCACGTCATGGCAGTAAGAAAGTCGATGTGTGGCTTTCTCCGCGTCAACTTCAAATCGGAACCATGGTGACGACAATGGAGAACATGTGTCCGCACTGTACCGAGGAGGGATGGCCAATGCGCCTGCATGGCGCCCATGTTCAATCTGGTTGTGAAAAAGGTTCCTGAAAGTCTTCCACCGATCTTCTTCAAAGATTCTGAAAATGGGCCAGGAAACTGGTGCATGCACTTCACTCACGATTGCAGGCGCAGAACAGGCCTCCCCCCAACACACCAGCCTGACATCGATGTTTTCCCCACCCGTTGGAATTCCAGCCTGCACATGTTGGACCGACTGTATGAACAGAAGAAAGGCCATTAAACGATTTTTTGATGATCCCAGGCGGACAGGGAGTATATCCCCTGTGTAACTTTAATGCAGTCCAGGCAGCTCATGCTGACACCTTGCCGTTTGTTGTAGGGCCATTCGAGGAAGTCCACATTATTTTTCAGTCCGCCAGGACTACGGGATGAATAAAACGTCATTCCACTCTTCATATCCTAGGAAAGGATGCTGAAAAAATCTGTCTGGGCAGGGAGGACAGGAGACGTGCGACTTAATCTCTCGCTGCCACATGAGTCCGTTGGGGACCTGGAAATGGAGGAGGAGGAGGAGGACATGGAAGCATAAGCATTGTCCTGGTGAAATGATTGGAATTTTCCTACTACCAGGTGACAAGAGAGGAGGAGGAGCAGGACAGCTGGAGGAGGTAATGGAGATGAGGAAGACGGAGCAGATGAACCCGCCAGCAACCTGAGGTGGCATTATATCGTTCGAGATGGAGGCAGGGCGCCCCTCGGAGTCACTTGTGCAGATGGCCCGCAGCATGCTGATTTGCCCTGGCTAGTGACAGCCGAATAGTCAGCATCACCGGCAGAGGGATGACTTCTGGCTCTCCACCCTATTGGACCCTCGCTACCTGTCCAAAATGGGAGCCTTTTTTCTCGCCTAGCTATTTGAGATTGAGGACAAACCTCAAATACTAAAGGGAATCCTCCGTAGTCAGTTGGCCCGATCTGCCTAATGTGCGGCATCATCCCTCCTCATGACAGTCTACCGGGGGGTTCTTCAGCTGCCCCACGTAACTACGCCGGCTGCTGAGGGAAGGTGGGGGGTTGGAGCATACCAAGCTCCATCAGCAGCAACCTAAAAGTTTCGGAGTCCTGATGAGCACTTCCTTCACCCGCCTAGTGAGGAGGGCAGTCGCCAGCAGCAGCACAGACCTGGAGCAGACCCTGAACCACAGGTGTTGGCCCTACTTGGACAGCACTCTGCCACCCCAATTTAGAAGATCCGCTGGACTAGCTGGCAGCCAAACTGGATGTGTGGCCGCACTTGCCGAGTTTTGCAGTGAGAAGCTTGTCCTGCCCGTCCAGTAGTTGGCATCAGAGCGGGTGTTCATGCGGCGGGGGGCCATCGTTACCCAATAATGACAACCATGCTTGTCCACGGGAAGATGTGGAACGACTGACCTTTGTCAAGATGAATCCAGCGTGGATCCGGCCAGGATTCCCACACAACCAATGCCTTAAGGTCCGTCAACTAATCAGCCATGTCCGCCTCACTACAATACGTGAGAAATGAGTCTGGGTTCAAACTACCTGCCTCAGCCACAATCTGATGCCGCCCAACCCCCCCCCCTGGCCCCGATGCCACACATCTGCTGACAGTTTCTTCCATCTGCCGACCTAACCATCTTTACCAGGATTCTGCTAATTGCCAAAAACACCTCCACACTCTGTCCATTGTGCACTGTCTGACCTCATAATGCTGGCTGCCGCCTATCCACCATCCACTCTCTGTCATTGTGCCATTCTGGTGGCCTTCTCCAGTTGTTGCCAAACAACCCCATCCAGAATGTCACTGTGCCACTGCTGACCTAATGCTGCTGCTGGTGGCTGCTGCCTGTGACCTCACACTGTGTAATTGTGCCCCTGTTCCTGACCTCAACTGCGCTGTGGCTGCTGCCAGTGACCTACACACTGTGTCATTGTCCCACGTCGGGGCCTATTCCTCCTGTTTTTTTTTGCCTACCTCCCAGAATGTTTCATTGTGCCACTATCGACCGTCATGCCTGCTGCTGTGGCTGCAGCCAGTGACCTTCCACGCAGTGTCAATTGTCCCACTCTGTGCCTACCCTGTTTTCCACCTCAAGAATGTTCATTGTGCCAACTTCTGACCTCATGCTGCTGCTGTGGCTGATGCGTGAAACCTACACACTGTCATTGTGCCACGTCGAACCTCATGCTGCTGCCTGTGGCTGCCTGCCGTGACTTACACCACTCTGTTATTGTGCCACTGTCTGATACCTCATGCTGCGCTGTTGCTGCTGCCTGTGACCTACAACACTGTGTCATTGTCCCACCTGTGGCCTATTCCTGTTTTTGCCACCTCAGAATGTCATTGTGCCACTGTCTGACCCTCATGCTGCTGCTGTGGCTTATGCCGTGACCGACACACGGTCATTGTGCCACTGTCTGACCTCATGGCTGCTGTGTGGCTGATGCCGTTAACCAACACACTGTCATTGTGCCATCTGGGTCTGACCTCATGCTGCTGCTGTGGCTGATGCCTGACCTACACATTCTGTATTGTCACACAGTTCTGACCCATGCTGCTGCTTTGGCTGCTGCCGTGACCTACACATTGTGTCATTGTCCCACACTGTGGCCTATTCTGTTTTTGCCACCTCCAGAATGTCATTGTGCCACTGTCCGACCTCAGCTGCTGCTGTGCTGCTGCGTGACCTCCACACTGTGTTATTATCCCACTCTGTGGCCTACTCCAGTTTTTGCCACCTCCCAGAAATGTCATTGTGCCACTGTCCTAGCTGACACTCATGCGCTGCCTGGTGGCTGATGCCGTGACCCTACAAACACTGTCATTGGCCACCTGTCTAACCTCATGCCTGCTGCTGTGGCATGCTGCCGTTGACTTACAACACTCTTTATTGTGCCACGGGTCTGACCACATGCTGCTGCTGTGGCTGCTGCCGTGACCTACACAGTGTGTCATTGTCCCACTACTGTGCCTATCCTGTTTTTTGCCAACCTCCAGAATGCATTGTCCACATGTCTGTGACCTCATTCTGCTGCTGTGGCTTTGATGCCGTACCTACACAATCACTGTCATTGTGCCGACTGTCTGACCTCAGGGTGCTGGTGTGGCTGATGCCGTGACCTACAACACTGTCATTGTGACCACTGCTGACCTCATGCTGCTGCTGGTGCCGATTCCGGACCTACCATTCTGTTATTGTGCCACTGTCTTGACCTCATGCTGCGCTCAGTGGCTGCGGCCGTGTCCTACACATTGTGTCATTGTCCCACTCTGTGGCCCTATTTCCTTTTTTGCCACCTCCAGAAGTTCATTGTGCCAGCTGTCTGACCTCATGCTGCTGCTGTGGCTGCTGCCGGTGAACCTCCACACTGTGTCATTATCCCAACTATCTGTGGGCCTACTCCTGTTTTGCCACCTCAGAATGGTCATTGTGCCACTGTCTTGACCTCATGCTGCGCTGTGGCTGCTGCCGTTACCTACACACTGTCATTGTGCCTACTGTCTGACCTCATGATGCTGCTGTGCCTGATGCCGTGACCTACACACTCTGTCATTGTGTCACTGGTCTGACCTCATGCTGCTGCTGTGTGGCTGCTGCCGTGACTTACACACTGTGTCCTATTGTCCCACTCCTGTGGCCTCTTCTTTTTTGCCACCTCCGAATGTCCATTGTGCCACTGGTTGGACCTCATGCTGCTGCTGGTGTGTCTGATGCCGTGACTACACACTCTGTCCATTGTGTCAACTGTCTGACCTCATGCTGCTGCTGTGGCTGCTGCCGTAGACCTACACACTGGTGTCATTGTCCCACTCTGTGGCCTATTTCCTGTTTGCACCTCCCAGAATGTCATTGTGCCCCTGTCCTGACCTCAGCTGCTCGCTGTGGCTGCTGCCGGGACCTACACACTGTGTCAATTGTACCACTCTGTGGGCCTAATCCCTGTTTTTGCCACCTCCAGAAAAAAAAAAAAAAAAAAATTGTTCCCCCCCCCCCCCCATTGTGCAACTTCTGGACGATCCATGCTGCCGCTGTGGCTGCTGCCCGTAACCTCCACGCTGTGCATTGTCCCACTCTGTGGCCTACTCCTGTTTTTGCCATCCATCCCTCCAGAATGTCATTTGCCACTGTCTGACCTCCATGCTGCTATTTTTTGCTGTGGCTGATGCCGTGACCTACACACTGTCATTGTGCCACTGTCTAACCTCATCTGCTGCTGTGGCTGCTGCCAGTGACTTACACACTCTGTATTGTGCCACTGTCTGACCTCATGCTGCTGCTGTGGCTGCTGCCGTGACCTACACACTGTGTCATGTCCCCCACCTGTGGCCTACTCTGTTTTTTTGGCCACCTCCAGAAATGTCATTTGTGCACTGTCTTTTTGGGGTGTGAAAAAAAAAACCCCCCCCTCATGCTGCTGCTGTGGCTGATGCCGTGACCATACACAGACACTGTCTTGTGCCACTTCTAACCTCATGCTGCTGCAGTGTGCTGCTGCCGTGACTTACACACACCTGTTATTGTGCCACTGTCTGAACTCTGCTTCTGCTGTGGCTGCTGCCGTGACTACACACTGTGTCATTGTCCCACTCTGTGGGCCTATTCCTGTTTTTGTTGCCACTCCAGAATGTCATTGTGCCACTGTCTGACCTCACATGCTGCTGCTGTGGCTGATGCCGTACCTAACACACTGTCATTGATGCCACTGTCTGACCTCATGCTTGCTGTGTGGGATGATGCCAGTGACCGTACTCACTGTCATGTGCGCACTGTCTGACCTCATCTGCTGCTGTGGCTGAGCCGTGACCACAACATTCTGTTATTGTGCCACTGTCTCTGACCTCATGCTGCCGCTGTGGCTGCTGCCGTGACCTACACATTGTGACATTGTCCCACTCTGTGGCCTATTCCTGTTTTTGCCACCTCCAGAATGTCATTGTGGCACTGTGCCTGAACCTCATGCTGCAGCTGTGGCTAGCTGCCTGTGACCTCCACACTGTGATATTATCCACTCCCTGTGGCCTACATCCTGTTTTTTGCCACCTCCAGAATGTCATGTGCCACTGTCTACCTCATGCTGCTGCTGTGGCTGATTGCCGTGAGCCTACACACTGTCATTGGCCACTGTCTAACCTCATGCCTGCTGCTCGTGGCTGCTTGCCGGACTTACACACTCTGTTATTGTGCACTGTCTGACCTCATGCTGCTCTGTGGCTGCTTCCGTGACCTACACATTGTTTCATTGTCCATCTGTGGCCCTATTCCAGTTTTTGCCTCCTCAGAATGTCATTGTGCCACATGTCTGAACCTCCATGCTGCTTCTGTGGCTGATGCCGTGACCTACACACTGTCCATGTGCCACTGTCCTGACCTCATGCTGGCTGGTGTGCTGATGCCGTGACCTACACACTGTCCATTGTGCACTGTCTAGACCTCATGCTGCTGGCTGGGTTGCCGATATCCGTGACCTACAGATATAGTAATTCTGTTATTGTGCCACTCGTCTGACCTCATGCTGCTGCTGTGGCTGCTGCCGTGACCTACACATTGTGTCATTGTCCCACCATCTGTGGCCTATTCCTGTTTTTTGCACCTCCAGCATGTCATTGTGCCACTGTCTGAACTCATGCTGCTGCTGTGGCTGCTGCCATGACCTCCACACTGTGTCATTATCCCACGCTGTGCCACTTCTCCTGTTTTTGCCACCCTCCAGAATGTCATTGTGCCACTGTCTGACCTCATGCTGCTGCTGTGGCTGCTGCCGTGACCTACACACTGTCATTGTGCCACTGTCTGACCTCATGCTGCTGCTGTGGCCTGATGCCGTACCTACACACTCTGTCCCATTGTGTCACTGTCTGACCCATGCTGCTGCTGTGGCCTGCTGCCGTGACTTACACACAGTGTCATTGCCAACTCTGTGGCCTATTCCTGTTTTTTGTTGCCACCTCCCAAATGTTCAATTGTGCCACTGTTTGGAACCTCAGGCTGCTCGCTGTGGCTGATGCTCTGACACTACACAACTCTTGTCATTGTGTCTCTGTACTGAACCTCATTCTGCTGCTGTGGCGGCTGCCGTGACCTACATACACTGTGTCATGTCCCACTCCTGGTGGGCCATTCCAGTTTTTGGCCACCGCCAGAATGTCAGTGTGCCCCTGTCCTGACATCAATGCTGCTGCTGCTTGTGGCTGCTGCGTGACCGTACACACCGTGGTCATTGTCCCACTCTGTGGCACTATGTCCGGTTTTTGCCACCTCCAGAATGTCCATTGTGCCACTATTCTGACCTCATGCTGCTGCTGAGCTGCTGCCGTGACCTCCACGCTGTGTCCATTGCCCACTGAGTGGCCTACTCCTGTTTTTGCCACCATCCAGAATTCATTGTGCCACTGTCTGAACCTCATGCTGCTCTGTGGGCTGATGCCGTACCTACACACTGTCATTGTGCCACTGTCCTACACCTCATGCCTGCTGCTGTGGCTGCTGCCGTGACTATACACACTCTTTATTTATGTGCCACTGTCCTGACCTCATGCTGCTGGCTGTGGCTCCTGCCGAGACCCTACACACTGTGTCATTGTCCCACTCTTGGCCTATTCCTTTTTTTGCCAACCCTCCAGAATGTCATTGTGCCACTGTCTGACCTCATGCTGTCTGCTGTGGCTCGATGCCGGACCTACACACTGTCATTGGGCCACTGTCTGACCTCCATGCTGCTGGGTGGCTGATGCCGGTGACCTACACACTGCCATTGTGCCACGTTTCTGAACCTCATGCTGCTGCTGTGGCCTGATGCCGTGACCTACACATTCTGTTATTGGCCACTGTCTGACCTCATGCTGCTGCCTGTGGCTGCCTGCCGTACCTACCATTGTGTCATTGTCCCCGATCTGTGGCCTATATTCCTGTTTTTGCCACCTCCAGAATTGTCCCTTGTGCCACTGGTCCTGACCTCATGCTGCTGCTGTGGGCTGCTGCCGGACCTCCACACGGTGTTTATTATCCCACTCTGTGGCCTACTCCTGTTTTTGCCACTCAGAATGCATCTGTGCCCACTGTCTGAACCTCATGCTGCTGCTGTGGCTGATGCCCGTGACCTACACACTGTCATGGTGCCACTCGTCCTCACCGCATGCTGCTGCTGTGGCTGCTGCGTGACTTACACACTTCTGTTATTGTGCCACTGTTCCTGACCTCATGCTGCTGCTCGTGCTGCTGCCGTGACCTAAACACTGTGTCAATGTCCCACTCTGTGGCCTAATTCTGTTTTTTTTTTGCCCACCTCCATAATGTCATTGTGCCACGTCCTGACCTCATGCAGCAGCTGTGGCTGATGCCGTGTCCTACACACTGTCATTGTGCCACTGTCCTGACCTCATGCTGCTGGTGTGGCTGATGCCCGTGACCTACACACTGTCATTGTGCACTGGTCTGACTCATGCTGCCTGCTGTGCTGATGCCTTGACCTACACATTCTGTTATTGTGCCACTGTCTGACCTCATGCTGGCTGGGGGCTAGTGGCCTGCGTGCCTGTGACCCTACCACATTTGTCATTGTCACACTCTTGGCCTATTCACTGTTTTTGCCACCTTCCAAATGTCATTGTGCCCACTCGTCCTGACCTCATGCTGCTGCTGTGGCCTGCTGCCGGGGACCTCTCCACACTGTGTCCATTATCCCACCTCTGTGGCCTAACTCCTGATTTTGCCACCTCCAAATGTCCATTGGGGGGGGGGGGTGCCACTGTGCTGACCTCATGCTGCTCCGCTGTGGCTGGCTGCCGTGAACCTCCAACACTGTGTTCATTGGTCCCACACTGTGGCCTAATCCTGTTTTTGCCACCTGCCAGAATGTCATTGTGCCACTGTCTACCTCATGCTGCTGCTGTGGGCTGCTGCCGTGACCTACACACAGTGTCCATTTGTGCTACTGTCTGACCTTCATTGCTGCTGTGTGGCTGCTGCCGTGACCTTTATACACACTGTCGTTGTGCCACTGTCCTGAACCTCATGCTGCTGCAGTGGACTGAAGCCGTGACCTTACACACTGTCATTGTGCCACTGTCACTGAACCTCATGCTGCTGGTGTGGCTGATGCCGTGACACTACACACCTGATCATTGTGCCACTGTCTGACCTCATCGCTGCTGTGGCTGATGCCGGGACCTACACACTCGTTATTGTGCCACTGTCTGACCTCATGCTGCTGCTGTGGCTGCTGCCGTCGACCTCCACACTGTGTCATGGTCCCACACTGTGGCTACTCCTGTTTTTTGCACATCCAGAATGTCGTTATGCCACTGTCTGACCTCATGCTGCGCTGGTGGGCTGCTGCCTGTGACCTACACACTGTGTCATTTGTGCTACTGTCAGACCCTCATGCTGCTGCAGTGGCTGCTGCCGTGACCTACACACTGTCATTGTGCCACTGTCTGACCTCTATGCTGCTGCTGTGGCTGATGGGGGGGGGGGCCGTGACCTACACACTGTCATTGTGCCCACTGTTCTGACCTTATGCTGCTGGTGTGGCTGATGCCCGTGACCTACACACTGTCCATTGTGCCACTGTCTGACCCAGGCTGCTGCTGTGGCTGATGCCGTGACCCTACACACTCTGTTATTGTGCCACGTCCCTGACCTCATCTGCTGAGCTGTGGTGCTGCCCGAGACCTCCACACTGTGTCATGGTCCCACAACTGTGCCTACTCCTGTTTTTTGCCACCATCCAGATGTCTTATTCCACTGTCTGACCTCATGCTGCTGCTGTGGCTGCTGCCGTACCTACACACTGTGTTATTGTCTACTGCCCATGAACCTCATGTCTGTGCTGCTGTTGCTGCTGCCCCGTGACCTACACACTGTCATTGTACCACTGGCCTGACCTCATGCTGCTGCTGGCTGATGCCCGTGACCTACAACTCTGGTCATGTGTGCCACTGTCTGACTCATGCTACTGCTGTGGCTTGCTGCCGTGGGACCTACACACTGTGTCCATTGTGCCCCTGTCTGACCTCATGATGCTGCTGCTGTGGCTGCTGCAGTGACCTAGCACATACTGTCATTTGTGCCACTGTCTGACCTCATGCTGCTAGCTGGCTGATGCTCGTAACCTAAACACTCTGTCATTGTGGCCACTGTCTGACCTTCATGCTGCTGCTGTGGCTGCTGCCGTACCTACACACTGTGTCATTGTGCCACTCTGTGCCTACTCCTGTTTTTGCCACCTCTAGTATGTCTTGTGCCACTGTCTGACCTCATCTGCTGTTGAGGCGTCAACATCACACTGTGTCATTGTGCCACCTTTGGCCTACTCCTGTTTTTTTTGCCACCTACCAGAAATGTCATTGTGCACTCTCTGACCCCATAGCTGCTGTGTGCCTGGCTGCCGTCACCCTTCACAGTCTGTCAACTGATGTTGCCACCTAACCTCAGCTTGTATCTTTCCCGCTGTCGCTGCCATGAATTTATCAGGCTACATTCCCCCTTCAGTTTTTTGGTCAGTTCTGCCCTCTTACAGGGGTTTTTCCACGACCTCTCTTCTGGTGCTTACCAGTCCCGTTGCTATGCTCCTGGCTAGAAGAGGGGCGTCTTCAACTTTAGAAAAAAAAAAAAAACTGTTTAAAGCCCCGCCCCTTTGTGAGGTCATCACATCACCTCCTGTGCGCGCTGAGGCTGAATACTCAGTGTTCAAGCAGCCTCAGCTGGGGGAAGATCTCTGTGCTCTAGCTAAGCACAAATAGCAATTGCTTGGCTAGAACACAGAAAGAAGTGACGACACACAGGAGCTTGAGGACACTAGGGGAAAATCAGGAGGAGATCGAGATGCCGGGCAGGAGGGATCAACTGTGATTACAGAGGAGATCAGTGGGGAAGATCGAGATGCCTGCGGGAGGTATCAGCTGTGAGGACACGAGGGAGATCATTGAGGAAAACGAGATGCCTGGCAGGAGGGATCAGCTGTGATTACAGAGGGAGATCAGTGAAGAGGTCGAGATGTCTGGCAGGATGGATCAGCTGTGAGGACACGGAGGGACATCTGTGAGGAGATCGAGATGCCTGGCGGGAGGGATCAGCTGTGAGGAAAACGGAGGGAGATCAGTGAGGAGATAGAGATGCCTGGCAGGAGGGATCAGTTTGTGGGGAAAAACGGAGGGAGATCATGAGGAGATGAGATGCCTGGCAGGAGGGATCAGCTGTGAGGACACGGAGGAGATCATGAGGAGATAGAGATGCCTGGCAGGAGGGATAAGCTGTGAGGACATGAGGGAGATCAGTAGGAGATGAGAATGCCTGGCAGGAGGGACCCAGCTTGAGACACGGGGGGGACAGTGAGGAGATGAAAAGTTTGGCGGGAGGGATCAGCTGTGAACACGGGGGGCAGTGAGGAGTTTGAGATGGTTTGCAGGAGGGATCAGTTTGGTGAACACGAGATAAAATGAGGAGATGGGGTCCCTGGCAGGAGGGATCAGCTGTGATTACAAGGGAGCAGTGAGGAGTTTGAGGGGCTGGCAGGAGGGATCAGCTGTGATTACAAGAACAGTGAGGAGATCGAGGTTGCCTGGAAAGGAGGGATCAGCTGTGAACAGGAGGGAGACCCATTTGGGGAGATCGGGGTGCCTGGCAGGAGGATCACTGGATTACAGGGGGGAATCAGTGAGGAATCGGGGTGCCTGGCAGGAGGTTTAGCTGTATTACAAGGGAGACAGTGAGGAGTTTGAGATGCCTGGCAGGAGGGATCAGCTGTGAACACGGAGGGAGATCAGTGAGGAGATCAAGATGCCTGGCAGGGGGGATTAGCTGTGATTACATGAGGGAAGAAGTGAAAAAACCAGTGGCCTGGCGGGAGGGATCATTTGATTGGAGGGAGTTATGAGGAGACAGTGGCCTGAAAGGGGAGGTCGCTTTTACAAGGGAGACCCCCAGTGGAGGAATTGAGAATTGCCTGGCGGGATACATTACAAAGAATGTGATGGTCGGGCAGGGAGGGAGCACGCATGTGCTGCAATGGCCGTTCCCGAGCCCAGCCATCACAGAGAGAAGGTTCAACTGGGGCAAGCGCGCCAGGGCCCGAAGAACAGAATGTGCTGGTTTTGAGCCCCTAACAACGAGCAGTACACAACTGAAACAGAAAAGGAGATGGCCATTCTAATATGGTAAAATTTTTTTTAATGACTTATAATTACAAACTTTCTTTAATTTGCATTTGGGATGTTCCCACGTCAATTTAACATCGTGGCAAAACCCCTTTAAGTGCCCAGGGAATTTTAGAGTGAAGCGATTCTAAGAGCGGTGGCAGTCATCTGCGTGTCATACTAAAACACAACATTGTATGAAGACCAAACCAAGCTTCCTCTGCATATTGAAGCAAGGCACAACTTTTCTACAGCACCCTGCAGGCTCTATGCACCTGGAAATAGCTGTTTTTAACTTTGATTCGTCCCGAAGTAATTCGGGACAAAGTTATTTTTTGCCGAGAAATTCGGCGAAGTGAACGAACCGAATTTCGGGAAATTCGCCCATCTCTAGTCATGAGCATAAAACAATGCTAGGCTGGACCAATAAATAAGTTGTGGAGAGTGATGGAATGATGGGTTTATAAATGAGTTGTACAGTGCTATGAGCAGCTCTTAAATATTTTGCACTTTTTACAATGTCTTACATATGTGAAGCAGTGATTCTTTACTAATATATCGCTCTGCCAAACCACATATTTCCCTCTTATCATTACCATAGTAGCAAATAACTGACTCCTTTGCCTACTCTATTTACATGCTATAACACTGCAATAATACAGATTTCATATGCTGATTTAATACAGTTGATCTAATCAACATGTAAACATTTTGCCATTGTAACTATTTCACTCAAATGATAGTAACATTCCTCTTATGTACAGTACATACCTTTGTCTAGTTTACTAAATATGTCTGTGCCACTTGATTCTATCCTACTGATCGTGCCTGCAGCCTAAAGAAAGCCCTCGCTGGTTGACAGGGTGGCTTGGTTCCAGAATGTGTTTAATGAATAAGGTGGCAGGTTTAAAATTTCATGGAGCCATTTGATGGAGATGATCTCCAAACCATATATGATCATTAATGAAAAAAGGAAAATTAACCCCACACCTCCAAAAATTTACTTTTTCCATGGCTGAACTCACATAGTCTGGGAGCAAATATCTGAAGTGTCAGTCTAATATAAAATGAATTCATAGAGCTCAATCTCAAGGAATCAGCAAGGTAAGACAACTATACAAAACAATGGTTTGCCCAAGTCTGCCCAGTCTAGCGTTTCTCAGAGCTTATAAACTCACATGAGCTTTGTAGTTTGTCTCATGTACGGGCTGGTTACCTATATTAGTGTTGTAAAGTCCTTTCAATGAGTGGTAGTTTATTTTTTTTTTCTTCTGCTAATCACCTTCTCTTACACATTCCACAGCCATTTCTGTAACTGTGCCAAGTATGTCTCGGACGTGTGGTTTCAACTGCCATTTGCTTGTAATGTGCCGTTCTGTTTGTCATTATTTCAATGTCTGTGGTGTACACATTATTTATATAACAAATACTTGCTGTCTTAGAGAGTTAAGAGCAGCTCCCCTAGTGAGTACGTCTAGGCCTCTATGTACAAGGGGTTTACTGCATGTTAATTACCGTTGTTAATACATTCTTACCACTTTGTAAGTATCCCAAGGGTGTGTGCAGATTACCCTGAACTGAACAAATGATGTATTTGTCAGAACTGGTGAATAATATTCAAATAATCTGCAGAAAAAAAATATAAATCAAGGAAAGGTCACAAATGAGACCAGCTGAAAATGTTTTGGGTGATTCAACCTTTAAGGATAATTTTTCTATGATGAGAATAAACCAGTTCAAAGACATACTTTAAGGCTCATTATTGTGTCAAGATTTTTTTCCTAACAGGATTAAAATTTAGGATACTTTGATGAGACAAAAATCTTGTATTTTGAAGTTTTTATATAACTGTGTACACACTAACTCTTCTGATCAGATCAGGCAGAGTTTATGCACATAAAAGAACAAATGGAGGTTTAAACACCGATCTCCCACCACCAGGACTGGGATGATAGTTAGCTGAACGTTGGCTACCACTTAGAGTGCCACCTGATCTCAGACAGGAAGAGGGCACAAGGAGTATGTTGAATTTTCCCATTAGGCTGTGTGCCTTTTTTGCCTAGGGCACCAGAATACCTTCTGCCCCACTTATGCTCACCAGGTTCCCTGAAACGGAAGGAAATGCCCGCTTACTCAACCACAATACAATGTATAACCTGCCTTATTGTTATGAAGCAGAATATAAAGGAGCAGACAGATGACAACATCGTATGTGCAGCAATTTACAGTTTAAACCAGAGGTTAACATACACTATAAAAAAACATATGTTTTTCTCACTATCTGACATGAAATTAGAATAAACCATACCCGTTTTAGGTCAATTAGGATTACCAAAATTATTTATATTTGTCAAATGCCAGAATAATGATGGAGGGAATTTTTTACGGAATTTTTATTACTTTCTGCAAAGTCAAAAGTTTACATACACTAGAATTACTATACCTTTAAAAAATGTGGGACAGCCCATATGATGATGGCATGTCTTTAGAAGCTTCTGACATGTTTATTGGCAACATCTGAGTTGAGAGACACACCTGTGGATGCATTTTACTCACACCAGAAACACACTGCTTCTGTGTGTAACATCATATGAAAGTCTAAAGAAATCAGCCAAGATATCAGGAAGACAATTGTGGACTTACACAAGTCTGGAACATCCTTGGGTGCAATTTCCAGATACCTGAAGGGGCCTTGTTCATCTGTGTAAACAATTATACACAAATACAAACAAGATGGGAATGTCCAGCCATCACACTGCTCAGGAAGGAGATGGATCCTGTGTCTCAGAGATGAACGTGTTTTTGGTCCAACATGTACATATCAACCCAAGAACAAAAGTCCTTGTGAAGGTGCTGGCGGAAGCTGGTTAGATTGTGTCATTATGTACAGTGAAACGAGTACTGTATCAACATGGGCTGAAAGGTCACTATGCCAGGAAGAAGCCATTACTCCAAAAGAAACACATGAAAGTCAGATTAATGTTTACAAGTGCACAAAGACCTACATTATTGCAGACATTTCCTGTGGTTTGACAAAATTAAAATTGAACTATTTGGCCATGTTGTGGGGTTGTTTTGGTGCAGGAGGGATTGGTGCACTTTACAAAATATAGGCGGTCCCCGGGTTACAAACGGGATAGGGACTTTAGGTTTGTACTTAAGTTGAAATTGTATGTAAGTCGGAACAGGTATATTTATTAAATGTAATTCCAGCAAAAACATTTTTTTTTTTCGTTTTGGATAGTACAGGTAACTTTTTTTACATTTGTTTTGCTGTCTGTGCCCTTTTTTAGAAGATTTCACCTAATGTTCTGTATCTCATGTGCTGCTGTGGCATGCTGGCACTTGGTTATTATGGGGCGTAACTCAGTGTTGAATGTCAGCCACACCCCATAAGTGTCCGTTTATAACTAGAGGATGTATGTAAGTCGAAACGATGTAAGTCGGGGACTGCCTGTATATGGCATCATGAGGAAAGAATGTTATGTGGCAATACTGAAACAAAATTTTAAAACACCCGCCAGGAAGTTAAAGCTTGGACAATGACCCGAATCATTCTGCCAAACTGGTTACAAAGTGGCTTAAGGATAGCCAAGTCGATGTTTTGGAGTGGCCATTACAAATAGGACCAGATAACTGCTGTAAATTGTGCCAAGGTGATGGAAGTAGAATAGTTAGGTAGGTATTCTACAAAGTTAAAAGCGTTAAAAGGGGGGAAAATTAAAGCATATAACTGGAAAATGTTACAAATCCATTTTATCAGTGACACACGGAATTGAACCCTATTAAGAGCTATTATCTTCTAATAGAAAATACTTGAATGGTTATATATTTTCGCAGCAGTAGCTGACCTGCCAAAATTACTCCAAGGGTGATGTGACTTTTTATCCATAAAGTAAAAAAAAAACACAAGGAAAAACTGTAGGTAGCTCAAGTCTTAGCCAGTTTTGATAACAACATTGAAATAAATAAGGGGAACATATCAGAAATATTATAAATGTCTCTAAGTGATTAAAAATCCATTTTAATGGTTGAAAGGTTTTAGTGAACTGTGTTGAGGGCCACTACTTTCATGTACAGTGATACATTTCTAGGGGTGACTGGCTTAAAAATTTAAAAGGAAAGTTTGTTATTTTTAGAGAAAAAAATCACATCAAGATACATAACTTGTTATTTTAAAGATCATCTCCAAGCAGTGGTCATTGCTCAGATTTAGAAGACATACAGGCAATTAAAGAGTGTAATAATATTCCTGAAAATGTTGGTTACAAATATTGTTAAAGGACACATTGGCCATTGACTTTATGAAAGTGTCCAATATCAGTTGCATATAGAGCGTGTGTCTTGGGATAGATTGTAATCCTTAAGAAAATGTCTGTAATTATTCTTTACAAAGAGCTGTCACCATTTTCCACTAATTGTATATATGAATAATGATTCCTTGAAGCTTTTGGTATTTATCTGCATGCCCACATATAAAGAAAAAACGAATTATGAGATTTCTTGGAGGACTTGGATTGCAGTTGGCATGCATCTTTGTAATATTTAAATCTTACAACAGTCATTGCTATTCCAAGGCTGCACTAATAAGGTGCCCGATCTTGCGGCCATATTTTTTTTTCTTCTTCATTTGTTCATTTGTCCAGAGACAACTAATGAAATAGCATGAAATGTCAGAATGAAAACTTGCTGGCTTGTACAAAATTGGAACTTTGCTTGACCTTGTCTGAAAATTTGATCTTGACCTGTTTGCTTAATAAACTTTGTTTCATACCAATTTCTATGATGTTAGAAAGTGCTGTATAGGCAGACAAGGTTATTCTATTACATAATCCCAAATTAATAGTTACACAAAGTAAAAATCCTCTTTCAAATCCTATTTTATTGATGCCCTGGGTTTTCCGTCACCACTAAATTCAGATTACAAGACTTAGCAAGTTACTGATGTGTGTAATTAACATTTTTTCACATGTATATAATTAAACTCTTAAGGAAGGTATACATAACATGCACAACATAACAGACTATTTATGACTAAGGTAAGAAACAGGAATTAGGTTAAGTGGCAGATTAAAGGGGAAGTAAACGGGAAGTCAAGAGGGGATATTGTAAAGCCTTGAGTGGAGACTATGAGAAAATCAGTTGTATACACAGATTCACTCCCATATCACTAAAGGGGATTTGGAAAATAAAACGTAATCATTGTATAATAAAAAGTTACACAACATTCTAGAAAGTTTGGTAGTTTCTGAAGTTAACAAGAATGTTTTTATTTAACTGATAGCAAGCGGAGATGTTGAAAAAGATGTGAAATTGAAGCACAAAATCTATTTGAAAGTTGCAGAATTGTTTATTATACACGAACTATGGAGTTTTCATCTGCGACTGGAAGCATTTGGGTTCGAACATAAAGTTATGTTATATTGTGATACATTTTATGCACCATAATGTGTGCTGTGCTTAGAGTCTTGGATAAAATGGAGGTAAAGCAGGTAAAGAGTGCATCATTGTTATTGTTACTATGGATGCTGTGGGCCGTTCTTTTCCTATTGTTAATCCAGCCAGCGGGACTTCCGGCCATGCGCAATACATGTTTAAGGATACCAACATGTATCAGATTTCTTGTTTTACAGCTGTGAGTTACTTAATATACTATATATTAGGTAAGCGGTGTTTGGCCTTCCCCCTCTTATTGTATTACATGGCACTTTACCCATTATTGGTAATGTTATTCATATGTAATATTGCCTTTTATTACTGTATTTTAATGCCCTTTATATTTGTCACTATATATGTATTGGATTTTTAGATTATGTCATTCTGTCATTTCACTCTTGATTGATTGTACTTGTTTTCTGAATCTGTGTGATTATATATACCTTGTAAAATGCACTGTTTAACGCTTGAAAACTGCTTGGTGAGGAAGTCAAATTGTTGTTTTGTTGATAGGTGGCTTCCAGCTTCTTATATTTCTACTAGAAGTGCTGACTTTATTACTTGTGGACTATATATATATGCTTAACTTTGGGATCGCTGTCCTTGGTAGAACAGTTTTTGTACACAGGTCACATAGGCCGCAAAGTTAGTCCAACTGGCCTCAACCAGTTTTATTGGTCAGATATATGACAGCAAAGTAAACAAAATAAAAATAAACTTTGGCCATCTGGCCCCGAACTAATTACACATAGAGCTTCCCTCTACTACTCGTGGTCACAGGCCACCAAAACCACAGTATTCTTACTGAACCTCACCAACCCCGGGGGCCAGAACTTTCTCCGCAGCTCCTCTGCTATTCCACTCCAGGTAACCACGACACTCCATGATCACCTGGAGTAGCAGGCTTTTAATAGGTCTCCAGAGACCTACCAAAACCTGTCCTGGAATGCGGAAACATCCACCCACCCAACACTATAGCCATTCCAGGAAAGGCATTCCATACTTAGCCGCATACCAGCTATGCTAGCTACATATGTCAGCAACATACAGCTAAAGACACAAAAGTTGCTTTCGTCCACTGAGAACAGGTCCTCGGTGGCATGTCTGAAGCAGTTATCCTGCTGTACTCCACCTAGTGGCAGAAACATGCAATCACCTATGGTCGCTCCGTCACAATATACGATCAGTGGGGTCTGACCACTCAGGCCTCTACCAAGCTTGAGAACGAAGAGGCTGCAACAGCAGATTGACTGCTGCAGCCTGTGATATGTTTTCCCTGACACAGCACTACCCAGCAACTACCCTAGGTCATAGAGCTGTACATAAAAATGGCTGAAGACCTTGCGTACTTGGAGCTCTGCAGCAGTTTACTTGCAATAGTAATATGGACAGGGCCCTGCTGTTTTACATCACAATTATTATGTGTTTTAGGCAGTTTATGCAGACTTTAGTGCCTCATCTAACAAAAGAGGAGTGGCTTAATTTGCGACACAATGTTAGTGAAGTTATCGGCACAAACAGAGCCAATCAATAAGAGGTATAAAGTTAAACAAAAGTGTCTAAAAATTTTCCAAATTTATTATACAGCATGAGCCACTGTGATAAATGTGGCACATTTTAAGATGGTCTAGTCTAAATTTACTTTGTCAGTATATTAGACAGTATAAGTTAATGTTCTCCACTGGATTTTATTTATAAAGGCCTAAATTTTAAAAAGTGTTTTTCAGAATTCATTTCTGGAATCACCATCTTGATCTAATTCCGATGTACCGAACTTCTAAGATTAGTATTTTCATGACATATCAGAAGATGATTCAGACTAAATTAAATTGGATTCATATTGTAACTTGTCAAGAAAAAGTTTTTCATGATTATAATATTGATGGCCCATGCTTAGGATATACTATCAATATTGATGGATTGATGGAGGTCCAATTCCAGCTGTTCATCTAACTTAAGGAATTGCAACACTGGCCATCTCCATTGTTTGCCAGGCACAGCAATGTACCTTTGATAGTGGCAGTGCCTCCTATTGTAGCCTAATCCTATTAAAGTACATTAAATTCATCTGCAACACCTAACACTGGGGCAATCAAATGTACAGCACTCTCTATGGTAGGCAATAAAAGTAGTACTGTGGCCCCTTTGGTCAGCTGATCAGTAGGTGGTAATAAATGTCGGATCCCGACCATTCTGATATTAATGTCCTTTCCTAAGGAATTTGGTCATTAATAATGAAGCCCAAAAAAACCCCTCAATATACACACGTAGGTGAGAAGAATTAGATTGGACAATTCAATTATTTAGGGTGATGTGTATTTCTAATAACACAATACAGCCTATTTCAAATGTGAATCTATAAGTATATAAACTTCTAATAAAGTTAACACAAGTATCCTAAATGTAACTCCCCCTTATCCAACCACACCCAAAAAAAACACTCTACTACTCACAAACAAAAACTCACACACACACACACTCGTACACAACACAACACATCACACACACAAGTACCCCTACACACACAACCACACTCACACACACACACCAGCCACACACTCACAACCCAGCAACACACTACAATACCCTTGTCCTATTACACACAAGACCCGTCGTCATCCACCCCCTGGCGAGGGCACAACGACGGTTCCCTGGTAAACACCAGCGCCCGCCGGCAAATCGTGAAGGACCTAACAGCTGCATAAATACTCCCATGTTGCGCAAACTTCATCCACTGAAGAGACAATGCTTGCAGAGGCCGATCCAAGGGTGAGCGAGGTACACAGAATCTGGAGAGGCGTGGACATATTCTGGACAGTCAATAATGTCCGGACAGTCGGCAGAATGTGCGTGGTCAGTTACTCAGGCATAGGAAGGTACGGTACACGGTATGACAGAAGATTCAGGAACGCTTTCTCAATAGGCAATAGGCACTAGAGATCCGGCAGGGTAACCAAGAAGAAGCAGGCTTAAATAGCGGTGCGCTGGCTCTTTAAATTAAACATGGCTGGCGTGCGCACACCCTAGGGAGCGGGACCGCGCGCACCGTGGGACAGAGACTGTAGCAGGAGCGTGGCCGGGTGTAACGGTCTACTGTAGTGGATCCGCTGGACCACCTCAAGCGATGGTGGAAGCTCACACCAGGGAGCGGAATCTAAGTAGGTCCCGGTATTCACCAGAGCCCACCGCAAAGCGGGATAAACTTGCTGCGGCGGGAGTCACCAAGTCGCTTCCACTGGCGGAACTTGCTTGCCTGTGGCGGCCAAAAGGGTAAGGAGGCCGAGTAACAGATTTCGTCAGACAGGCTCGTAGTCGGGACAGGCAGGAAGTCAGGGCAGGTGGCGGCAGAGAATCCGTGGTCAAAAGGAACATAGGCAAGAAAGGTACGGAAAACGGTAATCAGGATATAGGCAACAGTAATGCTTCACTAATAGCTATGGGCACAAAAATCCTGCGAGGTTACTAGTAATAGGCAGGCTTAAAAGGGCACAGCACCTGGCAATAGCCAATGTACCTGTGCACTGAGCCCTTTAAAACATAACACAGCCGGCGCACAGCGCACCCCAGGAGCTGGACTCGGTACCGCGCGCGCGGAGGGACAGAGGCAGACGGAGCAGGAGCATGGCCAGGCAAGTGGACCTGGGCACCGGCAGGGAAGCAAGTGGACCCCCGACCCGACATGCGGGACAGGGCGCCGCAGAAGGCATAGCATGTCACGGATGGCCGACTGCGCCCGTGACGCTGGTCCGCAGGGGCATCCCCGTGACACGCCTGGCTAAGTTGGTAGGACACAGGCAGGGGAACATCAGCAGGATGTACCCTTTACCTGGGATGAGGGCGCAGGGGCAACGGTGACATAACCCCCCCCACCAACCCCCCCCCCCCCTCCCCCCTATGGCCTCCCCCTCTTTCTGGCCTGAAGGAATTTCCAGATTACATTATGGTCAGAATTATTTCCTCCTGGCACCAGGAGCCTCTACATCCGCCCGAACCCCATCCATATCGAGAAGAAATGACTCTTTCCACACTAATGGTCTTCATGGCCAAAACCTGTCTTATGGTAAATAAGTGGTGGCATCTGCTACAGAGTCAAAGGAGCAGCATTCTTCCCTGGGGAGAATGATTCAGGACCACTCGTCTTAAAGAGGGAGACGTGGAAAGGAGTTTGACACATCATCGTGGGGGGAAAGGCCGAAGTCTCGTTAAGCCACTGGTTTGATGCACTTGAAACCTTCGAATGGTTCCCCAGGAACCCGGGGTCCCAGTTATAGCTGTGGGATCTTAAGTCCCATTCTTACTTACTCTGAAAAACACATCTATGTTCTGGGAGAGTAGACAGGGGAAAGGTCATCTCATATGTCTGCTTGCCTCTTCATGCTGGCAGAAGCCAGTTGCAGAATACAGGCGTGATCTGAATCCCAATATGGGCCGATATGAGTCGCGGACCAGATCATACACGGCCGGAATCTTCACCGAGGATGGCAGGAGTGGGCAACAGAAAGTTGGTCCTAAAGATGATGAAGAGGGGGCGGAACGCAAGACTCTCTCTCGAGTCCAAGGAAAATTATAACAGAAAATACGAACCCAGGTAACAGATTAGCCCATCGACCATGAACGTGCCGAAAGGACATGCGTATGAAGTGCCCAGGACCTGATTAAATCCGCCCCACTTGTCCATCTTGTCTTATGGTATGCCGATGATAAGACCAACTTCACCTGAAGCTGGGAACAGAGTGATCACCAGAACAATAGGACATGAATTGGACTCTCCACGTTCCGAGACGATATGCAGAGGAAGTCCGTGCAAGCTGAAAATGTGCTGGAAGAACAGGCTGGAAGATGAGGTAGCATAAGGGAGAACGTGCAGAGAAAGAAATATGGTCAACCGAACGTGACTACCCACTACCCACGGATTACCGTAGGGAGGGGAGATGTCGTAAAAATCCATAGCCAAGGGCTTGTGACGAGGAGAACTTGTACTGGGCACAAGAAGTTCAAGACGGCCACAAATTGCACTAACATCTTTAGCGATGTGAGGCCACCAATAGAAACTAGAGATCAGGGAGCAAGACTTTTGTAACCTAGATGTCCTCAGCCATCGAATGAGCACTGTCCTTCAATTAAGTATCCTCCCTCTCCTCAGCGCCGTGTAGAACAAAAGTCTTATGGTCCGGAAGGGAATTGTCGAAGTACTAACTAACTCGTGCAGCGGAGATTAGTAATCAGAGGGATGGATGTGCATGGTGCGGGTTCAAACCCCTATCACGTCCGAAGCCCGTGAGAGAGCATCCTCTTGACATTCTTTTCATGCTGGGCGAAGAAAGAATGAGAAAGATCAAACCAGGGAAAAAACCTTGACCAGTCACGGTGGCCTTCCGGGATTTAGTGAGTCCTAAGGGCTGTCTGGCAGGAAGAGGAGTATTTTTTGTGGTCGGGTGTACACATTGACCGGGTGACGAGCTCCTTCGGGGAATATCGCATCCATTCCTCCAAAGCCAGCTTGATGGCCATAATTTCCCGTCACCAATGGAGTAGTACTCTCTCAGCGGCCGAGAAGTTTTGGAAAAAAACCCCCTTCCTGGAGGGTCTAGTGCCTTTGTGCCCTTTTTGATTAAAGCCCAGCCTCCCCCGGCACCCACACGAGGAAGCTCGACCTCGATGAGAAACGAACGTTTTGTCATTCTCTCCGTATACTGGCGTGGAGAGTAACAGAGCAGAGGCAAAGGCCGACAGAAAACTTCAACTAAGAAAAGGCTTCATCTTTATTTCTTCCTTGCCTGACGGCGGCTCAGAAGGCTTGGATAAGCAATCATCTAGTTTAGCGCCACTAAAGTTGATACCAGCGAGGATAAATGTGTTATGAACAGACTATAATAAATAGTGCGAAACTCCAAATACCTTTGTAGTGGGCTCAGAGAACCCACAGGTGCGTTGTGGCCACTGTAGAAAGGCAGACAATATTGCGGGGGTCCAATTGTAGGCACCATGTGTCGGAAATAACGTAGCCGTAGGAATGGAAGACTTTTCTGAAGGCATAGGTCCTACTTATCATCAGGCTTTGCAAAGAGGGCAGTTAGCCCTTGACACCACGCTTGATGTACCTTTCCACAAAAATAAATAGATGGGGACTCAAGATCGGCAGAGAACACCGAGGATACATCCAGAAAAACGACTACAACAAGTGGTACAGGATATACCTGAAAATGTACGTTGACAAATTCTTGAAGAGCTGCAGGTAGCATTGCAGAGTCCAAAGGGCATGACAAGGTACTTCGAAAGTTCCCATCGCTGGGTATTGAAGGCAGTCTTACCCCATTCATCCACTCCTCACGAAACTGAATGAGGATTGTACTCAGCCCTGCGCAGTCCATAATTAAGAATATATTGGCTCCCCCATCCGGTCGAAGATTTACCGTGATCAAGGCAGTGGGTAGCGGTCCATAAACGGTAATTTTGTTGAGCCCCCCGAGATAGTCAATTCAAGGATGCAAGGATGTTAGGATCCTTCTTGTAATGAAAAAGAACCCCGGCCACCGGCTCGCTGGGGAGTGGAGGACATGCGTATGAGATTCTTTCCATGATGTAGGCATACCTAGCCAAGTGTCTCCTGGTACCATTGAGACAGTGGTTAGAGAACCCTTTCCTTCCGTGGTGTATAGACGTCCCGGGCAGAAAGGTCATTAGGGCCAGTCCATAGTGCGATGAGGAGCAATGTCTCAGCTTGCATCTCCACAGGAGGAAAACGTCCGCAATGAGTTGATACGGAGCGGAAGCGACCGCCACAGGCTTAGTAACTTAACCGGAAGGAAGTGGAAAGCAACCGGGCGAGGTGCCCACCAGAACAGCGATACTGACACACTGGTAGTGTCGGCCCCCAACGCAAGAACTATTGTTTCCGCCCTCTGCCTGCCATATGCACGGGATCATGGTGCTGCAGCCATGGTATACCCATAAGAATGGACAAGAGGACCGCTGGGGTAAACGTAAAACGCTAAGTCTCACCTTATTCATGTGCCCCCTCCTTGAAGAAACAGAGGTTCATTTCGGAACCTGGACTGATCACTGAGGATCTCTCCCACTGATTAGGAGGAGATGACACTGAGGATCACCAGGCGGGTCCGATGATGGGACCTACAGGCTAGGTAATGCTGGGACACTAATACGTCCGTCAACCAGAAATATCCAGCCGACCCAGAGTGCCCATGAAGCAGTAGATTGACCCTGGATACCTTATCCAGTGCCGAGTAAACGGGTATGGTCAACACGATGAGAGGCCTTTCTCTCACCTAGGGAACGCCACTCCTCGGTATTCTTAAGTGCATGCATTCCCTAAGGCCTAAGACGAAGTGGGCAGCCCCAAAGAAACAGATATACGGTTGGCGATGCACCCAAGAGGCCTAGGTTGTTCTTTACACAGCATGCCGGTAGAGGCACCTGTTGGTCAAGTTAGCTTCTGTCCCACTTGCATGGATTCCTCAGTAGCCAAGGCCAGGGAGGGCAACGTGGTGCCTCTGGAATATAGGAGCAAGGCGGGAAACTGGACAACCCCCTGCAGGTTCACGTTCCTGATTAAGCACATTCTCGCAGTTCCGAAAAACGTATATCATCCAAGTAGGCCAAAGAGATTAGGTCACTCAAGGAGGTAGTAGGAACACTGGGTAGCGTAAGGGCAATCCTTGAATGTGGCTGGAGAGCCTATTCATGAAGGTGGTGGCAAATGCATTCAGTCGATCCAAGATATTTCAAGGCGTACTCCGCTCAGCCGAGGAGTCACCTTGACGCAGATTATTAAGCGGTTTCAGCAAATGAGGCTCGGAGCGAGGTTCCTCAAACACGCTGCGGAACTCGGTACTGAAGAGGCGGTGTTGGATGCCATGACCGGATCGAACCTCTGACCCACAGACGGTAAGCCCCGGCCATAGCATACCCGGAATATGAATGTGCTAGCCCACGAATGCGACCTTAGACCTATCCGTAGGGAAATTGGTTCTCCATTAACAACCATTACTCGAGTGTTCAGATGAACATTGGGTGATAGAAACCCCTGAAATCCTTGTAGTCCCCATCGAACTTAGCTGGCATCTAGGCATAACGAAGCCTTGACCAGCTAGTCCCGGTCTCGAAGTCTGAAGGTACAGCGGAGAGCCGACATTGGAGCGGTCATTGCAGCAGGGTGGCCATTCACGTGCTGACAATTGGCAGAGAGGTGTCTGAGTTGCTGGGCCTCAGAGACGATGCTGCTGGGGATTGCAGCGCCACGAATGTGGTTAGGTCAGCGACGTAACGCAGGAGGCACCCTTGGCCGGGATCCATGGCCAGAGCCTACTGTCACGGGCAAACGGTAGTTGGAACCCACCTGGTACCACCGCAATTAGATTGCGTAAGCCACTCCAGGGAGTGGAAATCTAAGTATAAGTGTTCCACTGGTTTTTTCACCAGAGCCCTCCCAAAGCGGGGATTGACTATGCTGCGGTGGTATTCTACAGGTCACTGCACATCCACTGTTGTGACTAGCATAGCCGGTGGCAGTCAAGGGTGAGCGAGGTCCAGAATCGTGAGGTTAGGACGTAGACGGGACAGGCA
Organism: Phyllomedusa bahiana; assembly: GCA_025379985.1. Classification (NCBI taxonomy): domain Eukaryota; kingdom Metazoa; phylum Chordata; class Amphibia; order Anura; family Hylidae; genus Phyllomedusa; species Phyllomedusa bahiana. The sequence goes on from JAODAL010016501.1 coordinate 49,144, forward strand.
GGACAGTGCAGAGTATCATGGATGAGGGACGAAGGCAAGAGGTACGGTACAATCTGGTATGTGGCAGAACCAGGAACGCTTTCTCTATAGGAAGATAGGCACTAAAAGATCCAGCATGGTACCCAGGAAGAGGAAGTCAAAAAAGCGAATTCCGGTGCGTGGACCTTTTAAATTTAACACTGCCGGCCAGCGGGGCACGGATGCGCCCGGGGCCCCGGGATGACGTTTTATATATATATATATATATATATATTATATATTTTATATATATATATTTTATTTATATATATATATAAAATTAATTATATATATATATTTTTAATATAATATTATATATATATATATTATAAATTATATATATATATATATATAATATATTCCAGTATTGCCTTGCACACCAGATAAAATTTGTTTGGCTGGGCTAGGATAATAAAATTTTCACAATTGTACTATATATATACACACAAACAAATTTTCTAAAATTCACATTAAATCTTTTATTCACAAAAACAATTTTCATATCCAAATTGTCATTGTAATTGCGACCAACCGTTCCATAAAACGTTTTCGGTTTCCCATAGACCTTCATCAGAACAAGTCGCTCATTGCATTGTTTAATATACTTCAAAATGTATCACGGGCAAAGTAATTTTCATGAAATATTCTGATTGCTCATGACTTTGGGCAATAGTAGGGAACGGCGCCATTTTACATTACTTTTAAAATGAATAGTCTGTGAAATTGAAGTTGACCTTCATCTGGAATGTTGACTGTTGGCTGCATATTTCTTGATGACCTGTTCATCACCTGTATTTTTCTCCAACCCTTGTATCCTCTCATCTTCAATGATGAGCGCTTTGGAGAGTAGCTTGGCAGTATATATGTCTTCCATAATGGAGAACTGATCACACGATTTATGTACCTTTTAGATGAATGTCAGGAGTTCTAGTCACATAAAAACTAGAGTAATTTTCCTTGTTAAGGTAGTAAATTGTTTGGTTTTATGTGAATTCTGTTCTACAAATGTGAAGTGCTGAGTGTTCATAAATATATCAAAACTAATGGTTATTTCCAGGCAGGTTTTACAAATCAGTAGAAAAGATAGGCTATTTAATCTATACCTATAGACTTCTTGGTTTACTGTATTTGTGATTTTAGCACATATCCACTTTTGAAATAATCGCCTTTTCATAATTTTCCTTCAAAACCAAATTCCTGTAACCATAAGTCCCTGGCTTGGTATTTTTTTAAATTATCTTAAATCTTATCTTATCATCTTATAATGTAGTTCTCATTCTTCTAGAGTTATTGCCTTGAAATAATTGTAAATGTTAGGTGAAAACTACTGAAGGCAATCACAAACTTGGAATAGTTAATAGTCTTTTTAAAAGGTTTTCTCACCATGCTATTTCACAAAGCCACAGGCAGCTTCAAACTCACACTTCCTGGTTAGGTTTTGGGTGGCCCACCATTACAAGTCAGACCAATCATTAGAACTGATGGCATATCACTAGGATAGGCCAATGTTTCTTGAAGGGAAAACCTTGATGTTTTGGAATATGATGGTGCAGTATTGATACAACTGATTAAGGGCTCTGTTTTATCTATAGATCATATGAGAAAGTAATATGTTGTATGATTGTATTATGATAAAAATAGTGGATTCCACCTGTACAGTAAAAAAAAAACTTTTATTTTAATCATTTAAAATATGAGCACAGTGGCAACATGTAGCTTACGTGTTTCGAATCATACCGATTCTTGTTCAGAGCATTTCTGCTGCCCCACACCCTACCTAATTTAAAGGACAAACTTGATGAATACATTAAGGGCAGAGGAGGGGGGAAAGTGTTTAATTTTTTTGATTTTGTAATAAAAATAAAAAGTTTTTTATGTAAAGTGGAATCCGTTGTTTATCTATTTGAAAAGTTGGAGAAGCCAAAAGGACCCCCAGTATACAAATAAAAACCAGGAGTAATGTGGTATTCATCACAGTGAAGTAAGCGTCTCTATGTGGACTTGTATTTGTGTATGATTGTATTAAATGTTTTAAATCTTATAACAATAAATGTGAATTTCTCTTGTCTATTCTCTATGTCCAGCCAAAACACTGGACAAATCTGCAATGAAATTGGTAAAAAGTAAAATTAGCATAAGGAGGTTTTAGCTCTCTAGGATCTACCATTTTTGACAGATTTACAAAATCAGAATCGTGTGAATGACTGTACCATCCTGAACAGGCTTTTCATGAATCAAACCCCCCTTTAGATAATATGTCTCCAAAATGGAAACCTGCACCTTAACCCAAAAGTTTGTGCAAAGCACATGGCTACTGCCCAAGCTACCAAACCCTCACAGCACAACCAAGCTTGCTTTCTGACTCATCAGATTCATCCAAGAGGAGACATGTATGAAGGAAGGTGCTTCGAAGTGAATTGTCGGTCTCGTTTTCTGTTTTTAAAGCCCCTGATGTTGAAAGGGTTTTTGTGTGATTTAAAATGGGTTAAAGGGTTATCGCGCCTTTCCCAGTGTTTGGCGGAAATTTTGGAAACATGGCGCCCTTGTAATGCGCCATTTCTAAAAAATTATTGATAGGTGGAAATAAGGGAAAAGTCATTAGAATAGCATGTCAGTGAATAGAAACTATGGTTTGACTTACTTGGTGAACCAAGGGCCCGCCAGCCCCGTGGTGTGCGGGGTCTTGTGCATGTAGAAAAAGGGTGGGAGCAAAAAATATTTTTAAATGGGATAAAAAAAAAATAAAAAAAACTAAAAAACAAATCATGAGTTTTTTTTTTAATTTAAAATTTGTTTTTTGTTACGGGTTTTTTTTAATTTTTAAATAATTTTATAGGAGATTTTCTATATTTTTGGGATATTATCATTTTTATATTTAAATTTTTTATAAATTTTTTTTAAATTTAAAAAAATTTAATTTTTTAGGTTTTTTTAGTTATTGAAACTTTTTATTTTAAGTACTGGTATAAGTTTAGAAAAAAAAATTTGGAATTTTGCCCCCTTTAAACAAATCTAGTTACTTCGAAACCCCCAGGGTAAAAGACCACATTGAAATGGTCTGCTTTCAAGCGTAATGCACCCAGTTTTTGAACCCATTTATTATGTGTCTAATATTAATGTGGTGTGACTGCCCCCAAAACACCCCCAGAAGCTCTTATGTTAGAAAATGTTGGGGTTTTACGAAAAAAAGGCTAAAACCCCTTCATCGGCACATTAAAATTTATAGATGCTCATTTGGCACATTTTACGCCAGGAAAGGGTGAAAAACTCAATCATACATGTCTCCCTGTTACTGAAAATTTTTTGCAGACTGAGGTATAGTTACAGTCTCGCTGGGACAGGTTAGCGGCAGAGACTCCCAAACAGACTCAGGTCTGTCTCCAGGCTGACCAGAAGCGTCATAGTCAACAGCAAGCTTCTAAAACTCCTTAGGAGACTGAGGTAACTCTGCAGTCTCGGCAAGACAGATGAGCAGCAAAAAAAACCCAGGAGATCTAAGTCGGTCTCTTGCCTGACCAGCAGCAAACACATTTTTTAACCACACACACAAACAAAAACATTTAAATGAACTAGACCTGAAGCCAGCTAATTCTGCTAGTATAATATAACATAATTTATTGTTGGCTCTCTCGTATTATGGTAATATAAAGCAGATTAAGCCATTATCATGGTGTGGAATAATAATAACCTGGTCTAATGGTAGATGGAAGCAGTTTAAAATTTATTTAAGAGACCAGAAAATACAGATAGGAAAATGTAGACAAATTTTTTGAAATGATAAGAATACTAGTGAAAAAGAGATAAAATAGGTGTATGTAGATCCCGGTAAAGAAAACAGTCTCTTTATAATTGATGTAACAATTGAAGAAATTTTACCCAAGGGCCCCATGATAATTTTTATCGTATGTAACGGAGCAAAATGGGTATATGGGATCCCCCTGGGTCCCCCAAAAGATGGAGATGCAAACATGCCGGGAGCGAGTTAAGGGGTCCCCGGTTTTCACTGGAGCCTGCCTCAAAGCCAGATGGACTTAACTGCAGGAAACCCCCAGGTTGTTAAACCTGATGTGGCTACTTACTGTGACAGCCGAAGTGCCGGACAAAGGATGGGAAAAAGCAGAGATGAAGTTCCAGTCATTTAAACAACGATGAAGGTAACAGCAGCAACGGGTAGGGATCATTTTAGAGTGTCAACAAACTGACCCCGAGCCCCGGCAGGTAGTTCCTTAAGTCCCATGTGGTGAAAGATCATTGGCCAGGTAATTATGTACTGTCTTTTTAAATCTCAGCGAGGCGGCGCACACGTACCCTAGGGAGGACGCATGCAAGCACAGGATGCTGGCAGCAGTGAGGACCCGAGGAGAAGGGAGGACAAGTGACTACAAGCTGGCAAAGGGGACAGGGGCTTCAACCAAGACACTGGCATGTCCATGGTCTGGAGCGGGGATTGCAGCATGAACTGTGACAACTACCTCTTCTTCTGCGCCCGCCAACTTCTTCAGGAATGAATGAGAACACAAACCAGCCTGCATTCTTGATCTTGGGTGGCCACAGCAGGGACAGAGGTAGTCGTCAGTGGGAGAGGTGGGCGGCATTGCACCAGATGGAGAGTTTTGAGTCAGCATGAATAGCATAGCTGGCTCCAATGGATAACCTCACCTTTTTTCAAATCCATCGCTGGAACATGCAGCTGTACCCATAGGAGACCCAGGAGAACTGTAGCAGAGGAACAAGGAAGAATATAGAACGAGATCAGCTCCTTGTGGGACCTCCTAACCTGTAGAGTCAGAGGCTTGATAATTAACAGAACAGGTTCTTTCAGAATTTCCCTATTAATGGAGGGAACCGCAGAAGCTTTTCTATATGGAAGACAGGCAGGTGGTAGTTGAAATCCAGAGACAAATGGATAAAGTTCCCAGTGGAACCAGAGTTCAGGATAGCAGGGACTTGAAACAAGAAGCCAGATGCAGAACTGAGAGTGACCGGTGTGGTGAGATAAGGAACAGACGAGTCTTCACCCAGCATGGTCTCACCCAAAAGACCTAGGCAAGGAGGTTTCTGGGGCACAATCGGGAAGACTGAGCAGTTTTTTAAGAAGTGCTTAGCACTGCCACAGCATAAGCACAGGTTCCTCACACATTACATGAACATTGTACACCTGCACAGGTCGCTGCAAGAGATGGAGATACAAACCACACCAGGGAGTGGAATCTAAGGGGCCCCTAGTCTTCACCAGAGTCTGCCACAAAGCTGGTAGGCTTAGATGCAGGGAATCCCAGGTTGCTACCCCTGATGCAGCTGGACAAAGGGGTAGTGGCTCACATAAAGTAGCAACTGATGACAGATAACAGGGTCCCAGACAAATAACAGACTGGCATAGCGGCACATAAAAGCATTATAAGAGAACGCAGGAACTTGGATGTCAGTAAACGCAGGTAACAGACAGCAACCAGAGGTCAGGATTGAGAAACATCAACAAACTTACCCAGAGCACAAGCAGAAAATTCCTTAAGTCCCAGGTGGTGAAAGGTCATTGGCCAGGAAATTGTGAACTGTCTCTTCAAATCTCGGCGGGCCGGTGAGCAAGTTCTGTGGAGGACAATAGCAAAAGCAGAGATGAGAGCAGGAGTAAGGAAAAGTGAGTAGACCCTGGCAGAGGAGGTCACATCCGAGATACATGGACCATGACATAGTAATAAAGGGAGACATGTATGAAAACTGTCTTGGTCTAAGATTTTCCGTGTTGCCCATAGCAACCAATCAGAGCGCCCCTTTCATTTTTTCAGAGCACTATATGAAATGAAAGGGGAACTCTGATTTGGTATGGGCAAAAAAGAAATATTTACACCTAGACCGCTTTCATACATGTGGCCCTAAGTCTTGTCTTCTATCATGTACCCTGTAATCTTATCCTAAGCCTTCACCAGCTCCTTGGTTGGACATAAGACAAAACAAGTTAGTCTCCAGTTTGGAGAGGCTAGGAAAAACATATTTAATACTGAAAAAAGGATCGGAAGCAGTATACTGTACAAATTATATATATATATATATATATATATATATATATATATTATATATATATATATATATATATATATAATATATATATATATATATATATATTTTTATATATATATATATATACCAGGAGGATACAATAGTTTAACTATTAATTATTGGCAAGAGATGTATTATTTTCTTTTCAATTAAAAGTTCTTAAATTGGGACAACGCATTGTTCTCAGAACTACAACCGGCATATAACATAGTCTTTCCACTCTTGAATTGCAGAGAATTTAAGGCGAGGATACATTACAAGTGCCATGTCTTTTTGTAAAAAAAAAAAAAGACTTCTCCGCACCCCATCATTCTTGTGTCCTTGAAAGACTATGGCACTTTCACGTCTATGACTTGTATCCACCTGGCACATCAGTTTTGCAATTTAGGATTTCTGATTGATTTAACAGTCCTATTTGCTAAAACATAGCACAATTCTGTGAAGCTAAGCTCGAAACTAGAGAAGGGTATTTCATTTCCGGCATACAAAGAAAATGATTTTCACAGCTTGCTTCTCAATTCTAACTACATTGCCAGTGGATAGGGACCACAAAGTGCCAACCTGAAACACGTTCCTCAAGCGTTAGTATAGCAAGTTTCAAATACTTTTACTTGATACTAGCATCTACTCATTTTTTTAGTTTCATGAAAATTAGACTCTTTTACTCAGTATGTTCAATTGCAGTTTTTGGCTTAGCTCTGATTCTAGATTATGCTAAACAATTAACTATCACAATCAGCAATGCTGTGGTCAGTGGTAAGCTGTTGCTATTAGTGGTGTTACTGTCAACAGTGCTATAATCAGGGGTCTGCTATTGCTATTAGTAGTGTTGCAATCAGCGGAGCTATGATCAGTGGTCAGCTGATGCCATAAGAGGTGCAATGATCAGCGATTCTCTGATCAGTGGTCAGCTATTGTTATTAGCAGAGTTACGATCAGTGGTCAGCTGTTCCTATTAGTATTGTTACAATGAAAGGTGCTATGATCAGTGTTCTGCTGTTGCTATTAGCGGTGTTACAATAAGTGGTGCTATGATTAGTGTTCAGCTGATGCTATTAGCAGTGCTGCGATGAGTGGTGCTATGATCAGTGTTCTGTTGTTATTAGCGGTGTTAAAATCAGTGGTGCTATGATCAGTGTTCAGCTGTTGCTATTAGCAGTGTTACGATCAGTGGTGCTGTGATCAGTGTTCAGTGGATGCTATTGGCGGTGCTACAATGAGCAGTGCTATGATCAGTGGTCAGCTGTTGCTATTAGCGGTGCTACAATCAGTGGTGCTGTGATCAGTGTTCAGCTGATGCTATAAGCAGTGCTGCGATGAGTGGTGCTATGATCAGTGTTCTGCTGTTGATATTAGCGATGATAAATTCAGTGGTGCTGTGATCAGTGTTCAGCTGATGCTATTGGCGGTGCTACAATGAGCGGTGCTATGATCAGTGGTCAGCTGTTGCTATTAGCGGTGCTACAATCAGTGATGCTGTGATCAGTGTTCAGTGGATGCTATTGGCGTACTTCAATGAGCGGTGATATGATCAGTGGTCAGCTGTTCCTATTAGTGGTGCTACAATCAGTGGTGCTATGATTAGTGTTCAGCTGGTGCAATTGGCGGTGCTGCGGTGAGTGGTGCTATGATCAGTGGTCAGCTGATTCTATTAGCGGTGCTAAAATCAGTGGTGCTATGATCAGTGTTCAGCTGTTGCTATTGGAGGTGTTATGATCAGTGGTGCTATGATTCATTTGTTCAGCTGTTGCGATGTTCATGCTGCGATTTTGTATGTCAGTGTTCCGATCTTTTGGGTGGGCTGTGATGAGTGGTGCTATGATTAGTGTTCAGCTGTTTGTCAATGTCTTTCATGTCTGTCAATTCTTGTGTGTGTGTGCTTTGCATATCAACTGACCATGTGGCACAACCTTGGCTCATTAAGTGAAGAACTGACTAATTGCTAATTTCTCATAGAGCCTTTTCTCTCAGGGCTGGACTGAAATGAAAAACAGCCCTGGCATGAAACATACACATACAATATGAACCTTAAAGTATTGCCTTGGTCACACACCTCAACAATTTCTAAAATAACAACACCATCAACACAAATATTAAAGTAAAAGTGGTGCACAGAAACACCTAATCACAGAATAAGAAACAACTGTGCACTTGCTCTTTTGTAATCAGGGACAAGTGTAGACTGCCACTAGACCAGCGGCCATATAACCGAGCACACCACCATGTAGTGACCACAATGTGGTTAGATACTACTTCAGATCAACATCACGTGACAGTAAATTAAGCTGATTAAACACAGATGAAAAGTAAACCTTGCCATTAGGGATGAGCGAATCGATTCTAACGAAGTGGAATTTGTTTCTAATATCAGGAAAAATTTGATTCAAAACGCAGCCGGATTTCCTAGCGATTTGTGGTAATGATTCGTCTTTTTTTCTAAAATGGCCGCAAGCAATGGCATAACATGGGGCAAAGAACTATGGGAGAAAGAAAGGAATGTCCTCAATGCCATGACATGCAGGCATGCAGCCAATCAGCAGCCAGCCAGCTTCTGTGATATCACACCCCTATAAATATGCCAGCCATTTTACATTGTACCACTTGCCACTGTGTCTCTTATATACATGATGGATCTCTGCAGCAGCACTAGATTGCACTCTGTGCCAAATACTTCAGATTTTATACTAGGGTGAAATACCTTTCAACTACACAGTCATATACACACATGTTCCTGAACCAGCGTTTTTTATTTTGGGACATTGCTCTCTGTTTTTTAAAGAGTTACTTTTTTCACTTATTGTGTTGAAATCTCTCTGAAATACAGTGTGTGTATTTCTCACATCCACACATCTCCAATACAGCCAGTTCAGTCTTTTGGGATATTGCTCTCTGTGCCAAAGAGTAATTTTTTCACTCATTGTGGTGAACTCTCTTTGAAAATACAGTGTGTGTATGTATCTCAAATACAGCCAGTTCAGTCTTTTGGGATATTGCTCTCTGTGCCAAAGAGTAAATTCTTTCACTTATTCTGGGAAATAATGTTGATCGAACAGTTCTAGAAAAGTTAAGTATAACGTCTCGAATTTTTAGAACTCGAACCGAACTGAACATTTTACTGTTCGTTTGAGTAAAGTTCTAGTTCGACACACCATTTTTAGTTACGCTTTCACCGGCTTTCTGCACTTTTGGCGGCCATCCAATCAGTGCAGGGCACAGAGAAGTGTCAAAAACGTCATAGCTGAGGAGTAGGGCTCTCATTGGCTTCTAAAATCACATGATCATGTTATACACATTTCACTGTATTGCTTTGTGAACGCCATTTTCAGTTCACTCTCTGTACTGTAGAGACTGCTCTTAGTTAGTTAGATAGTACTTTCCTCTCCATGGACATCAATAACTATGGAGTTTTGTATTGCTGGCTGCATCTTTCCCACACCCAGAAGCTGTTATTTGGCGACATTTGCAGGCTCACATAATGCCTAACTCTCATATACATCGATATATATTATACAGAGTGCTTGGATTTGCTGAATCATACTCAGTGACCAACAGTTCTGTTCTTGCACTTTTGGGGGTTCAGTAATTGTATAACACACCGTCTCTAAATCTCCTATGTGTCAACTGGACTTTTGAACCCCCTCAGGATGCAGGGTCCCATAGTAGCTGCTACCGCTGCACCTCCTAAAGCTATGCCCCTGCTTACAAGCTGTCCTCATCTTTTCAGTTAGTTATTGAAAGGAATGAACTATTTTATCCTCTCAATTTTTTTCTGTCACTCTTAAAGCCAAATTTTCTTCACTAAGTTGTTCCACGTATCCAGTTTACTGTTATGGATAGTAATTCCAGCTTCGCCTCACCTGTATATATACAAAAATTAATAGAACTTTTAACCGAACTCACAAAAGTTCGAGGTTCTAATCAAACTAGAACTTTTTACTGTTCGCTCAACACTAGTGGTGAACTCTCTTAGAAATACAGTGTGTGTATTTCACACTTACACACATTTCCAATACAGCCAGATCAGACTTTTGGGATATTGCTCTCTGTGCCATAGAGTTAATTTTTTCACCTATTGTGGTGAACTGTCTTTGAAATACAGTGTGTGTATTTCTCACATACACATATCTCCATTAAACAGAAAATATTTTATTGTAAATTTTTGATCAAACAGTCAGACAGAGAGGTGGCAGGCCCTTCACATGGGAGGGGCAACAGCACAAATGTTCCTGGAGCTGGCACAGGTGGCAGCACAGTAAGGGGACATCGTAGCAGGGGTCACTCGGCGAGGCCAGAGCTACTGGTGTCATCTAGCGGCTGTGTACTGACCACCAATCCAAGGGTTCTTGAATGGTTGACTAGGTCATCCACATCCTCCCAGATGACATCTGACAACCCCAGCCAAGAGTCGGTGGGTTTGTCAGACACAACCCTTAGTTGGCATGGCCCGGGAGCAGGTCAGGGGCCCTCATCTGTTCTCAACCCACCTCTGTTCCCTCATCCAGAGAACTACTATGAGCTGTGTCACCATCTGGCAGAGGGATGACTTCTGGGTCTCCACCCTCTTGGACCCTCACTACCGGTCCAAAATGGGGGCCTTTTTTCCATCTGCCGAGAGGAAGGACAAATTTAAGTACCATAGAGACATTCTATGTAGTCAGTTGGCTGCTGCCTACATGCGCCATCGTCCATCCTCTCGCAGGTCTGACCAGGGGATTCCTCAGCGCTCACGTACTACTGTCACGGCTGCTGTGGGGAGGAACTAGCTCCATCAGTCTGGAGTCATTGATGAGTGGCTTTCTTTACCCACCTAGTGAGGAAGGTACTCACCACCAGCAGCAGCAGCACCTGGAGCACACCCTAAACAGATGGTGGCCTACTTGGACAGCACCCTGCCACCCCACATTGAAGATCCACTGGACTACTGGGCAACCAAACTGGATTTGTGGCCGCAACTTGCCGAGTTTGCACTGGAGAAGCTGTCCTGCCCGACCAGTAGTGTGGCATCAGAGCGGGTGTTCAGTGCGATGGGGGCCATAGTTACCCCACGGAGAACTCACTTGTACACCCGAAATGTGGAAAGACTCACATTTGTCAAGAAGAATCAGGTGTGGATCAGCCAGGATTTCCACACACCAATGCCTGATGCATCAGATTAGATCAGCCATGCCGCCTCACCCAAACTTTGACAAATGAGTCTGTATTCTTGTGTCTACCTGCCTCAGCTACTATTCTGATGCTGCCACCCACCTGATGCCAAAAATCTACTGCCAGTTGCTCCTTCTACCACCCACCATCTTTACCAGCGACTGTTATTGCCACCCACCTCCCCACTCTTCATTGGGCCATTATGTAGCCTTCTGATGCTGCTGCTACCTCACCACTCAGGTCTCCTCATGCTGCTGCTGCTGCTTTTACCTCCAGGCTATGTCACCATGTCACTCTCTGGCTTAATGCTGCTACTGCCGCCACCTCCTCATTATGTCACCTAGCTGCCGCCACCCAAAATTATGTCATTGTGCCACTCTGTGGCCTAATCATGCTGCTGCTACCTCCACAATCTGTCATTTGCCATTATGTGGCCTACTCATGCTGCTGCCAACTGACCACTCTCTTACTCGACCACCCTGTGGTTTCCAATTGCTGTTTCCACCCTCCACCACTCTTTGATATTTCCAATATGTTTGGTTTTCCCCTTATTTTAATCTGTCAGAAGGAATGAAAAGGACAAACACAACCGATTTTGTCTTTGGAGAAGCCATAAGGCCAGTTTGACATAGTCCTTTGTTTGCATCAGGATTGTCTGATGATTAGGTAACTAAAAGCAGGAGTTGATACAAAACACAGAAGACATGCAAATATTCCATTTACTTGTCATCTCTGTTTTGGATCAACTCCTGTTTCTTTGTGGCTTTAGCAATACTGATGGATTATTGACCGATTGAAAGCGGACACAGACGGATCAAAAGAAGGGCAAAATTACTGCCGACACCCTCTCCACTATTTTAGGGGGGGCTCTACATGTATCAGCATTTAACAGAAAAGGTTCCGTCATAATCTCTGGAATTATCTGATGACGGTGTAAAAGGAGTGTGCTCTTTGATGCTATAGGGGATCTTGGCCCTGAGCTCTGTTCTTTCTAGCTGATGCTGACATTAGTCTGCCAGGCTGCATTCCCACTTCAGTTATTTGGTCAGTTTTGACCCTGTAACTTCCCAAATAAGTGAAGTGTGAAGCATTTCTAAGAGCGGCATCTGTGTGTCATACTAAATCACAGCTTGTTTCAATACCAAACCACGCTCCCTATGCATATTTCTGCATGGCACAATGTTCTACAACACCATACCGGCTCTCTGCAGGCAGGAAATAGCCGTTTTTAAATGCAGCTTGTCGCAAATAAATTCAGAACGAAACATATTTTTTGGGAAAATTCACCAAATCGGCAAAATCTAAATTTTGAGAAATTCCCTCATCTCTAATTGCCATTCAAGGACTTACAGATGACATAACTCTGAAGGGAGATGTTCTCTTTCCCTTTTCTTCTTTATCCAGTCCAGACTGCCACAATTACTTCTCCCAGACATAACTCCTCTCTGCAAAATTTACCACACAAACATTTTAGACTCCTCACCCCCTTGTGCCCCAAACAGTAAAAGTAACCCCAAACAGCTATGGGATTTTCTGTTTCAGTCTTCTTTTGTGTCCCCAAATAGTAAGTAGGTACACCCCTAAATTAAGTAGACAGATAGGTAAGCTTCCTCATTAAATTCATAGTTAACTTAATCTACTTATGGATAGGTCTATAGGCTTCCATTAGGAGGGTAAGTATATAGCTCCCCCTCTGATAAGTAGGTATATTGGCCCCCCATTAGGTAGGTATATATATTGGCCCTCTATTAAGTAGGTAGGCATTTAGGCCCCCTATTAATTAAGTAGGTAGGAATATAGGTCCCCAGTTTGTACATAGGTATATAGACCCCCTCAGTAGGTAGGTAGGTCCCCTCAGTAGATAGGCAGCTATATAGAACCCCCCATGAGATAGATTTGTATAAAAGCCCCCTCAAAAGGAAAGTCAGTATATAGCCTATCCCCCCAAGTGGGTAAGTATATAAGTACCCTATTGAACAGGTATGTACGCCCCCATTAAAAAATAAAAATAATGCTAACTTCTTTTCATTCCCTTGCCAAACAACCTGAGGACATGCATACAGTTGATAACGCATACTACCCGAGTATTCACCAGTCTCCACAGTGGAACAATGCAGCAGCCTGAAACTGACGGCCCACTGGGAATTTGTTGGTTAAGGCAGACCACCAGTCGGGGCCTGAAACTAACCCTTTGAGGACCAGGCCAATTTTAGCCAAGGTGGATGAAAAAATAATAATTTGATTCTGCCTTTAGGAATTTCAATGGTCTTTAATTCTAGATCAACACAGCCAGGAATGAAACTAACAGGCTACCAGGCCCACAGCATCAGAGGGGCCCATGTTGCCCTTCAGTGCAAACTCTGATTTCTACACTGATTATCAGCATCCATGTCCTGAATTAAGACTAAGGTGCTGCATGTTGAACGAGTGAAGTACGCACACTGCTGGGACCCACTGATGCTGCAGGCATCTGTTACCTCCTTGGCTCCAATTCTGACTGTACTTTTCATAACATAGTTAACATCAGTGCTTGCTGTGTTCTGAGAGGAGGGATAAGGAGAGGAACAAAGGAAGTTCCTGCTGTCAGTAGCATTAGGGGATTCCAGCAGTGCAATTCTGGGTCCTCAGAACAACCATGCATTTCAAAACTATGGCGGAGCAAGGAGCCATCTGTCTGCCACTTACTTTTGTAGGTGACAGATTACTGTAGGTTTGGAGGATTTCCTGTAAATTAATGAGGGACTAAAAAGGGGCACTATAGTTGGAGGCACTTTTACTGTTTAGAATTGCTATTACCATATAGGGCACCAAAGGGAGGAATTACTACCATTTGTGACACTGTGGATGCGGAGTTTTTTTTTTTATATAATGTGGAGTAAAGGAGGTAGATTGCTGGAAATGTTCGGTTCTAAGATTTTATACAGAAAATTCTGCAGACAAGAATTGAAGAAGTCATCATAGCATTATGGGTCACTTGTAGAAGAAAAGGGAAAGTCAATAAATCTAGTCAGAGAAGATGTCACTTTTGAGTCACTGGATGTATAACTGGACTGTAATTTTTTGTATGGTCCACTAATGTAGAGTTTATATCTTTTATTATATGGTGCCCATTTGGTAGTAACGTTGGCCTCATTTACTATTGCTGTCTGAAACTTAGGGTCACAGGTATGAAAAATGTTGGCTTCCTGAAATCATATATTTCAATTGTTGCTTCATCTGAGGATGATACAACAAGTGTAAGACTTAAGGAAGGCAAACCTTTTGTTGAAATGTCTTAAATGATCTAGATGTTTTCAAGTAATACATATATCTTGGACTTTTTTATCTGGAGAGACTTGACTGTTTGGAGTTAAGAAATGATTTCACGTGTAATAAAATTCTACATCTTATGTATGAAATTCAAGAAGTGTTGTGGTTTTCTCTATATTATTTCTGTGGAATTGTGAAGCATTTCCACTGAGCACCCTTACCTCATTTAACAAATAATTCTTCGGACCCACACCACGCCCAGCACAAGTGGAAAACTTGAAGAATTAGGAGACAAAAGTGCAAAATATGTGTAACTTTAATGTTAAAAAACAAATAGGTATAAATTAGTTATGCTCACCTTGTAGAGCTGTACTAATATGTGGTACAGCTCATACAAGGACATAAATCATCCGATCCGGTATTCAATTAAGGTAGCAGCTCCAAAGCTTTGAAACACACAGTATCTAAAGGAATCAGGATAGCATAATAAAAAAATCACAGATGCGGTCACCAAAAGAACTTTAGGAAACACTACACCTTATCACACCAATTGGACACATGCACTGGTTTAAAACATGCCGAAAAATGAAAAAATACAGACACTGGAAATACTTTCCTAATATGTATTGGTTTTATTATTTATTATTATTCATGTTTCCAATTAATGTGATAAGGTTTAACACTTCTGAAAGTTCTTTTGGTGACCACATCTGTCATTTTTTATCATTTAACAAATAAGGTGTGTGATTCCAATTATAGATGCCATGAGCAGCAGGCAGTATTGCCCTTCACACAATCATGGCTTACACTAACCTCCATATATATATACTCTTGCCACGGATCTGTAAATTTTTTTCTTTCTTTTTAATCGATACAAAAGATATGCAAAAAATATGCATATATCGCACAATAGAAACTTTAAAAAGTATATAGATAGGTAACCGTTAAAGGGTAAGATACAAAGTCCAACCTTTCAGTCCATGCAGACTTATTCACAAGCTGAGACCTGTTGTTCTCTGAGCGTAGCCTCATACTCGTGCCTTTGCAAGCTGTGAATAAGTCTGCAGCTGAGGTGGACTTTTATCTTACCCTAACGGTACCTCATATACTTTAAGTTCTATTGTGCGATATATGCATATTTTTTGCATATCTTTTGTATCGATTAAAAAGAAAGAAAAAAATTTACAGATCCGTGGCAAGAGTATATATATATAAAGTTTGCACACATTGGGATTGGGGAATCCTATAACTCAGCCACTTTATGGTAACTGGGGAAGAATTACTAACTGAGTGAGACTACTGTTATGAAGATATTACACTAACCTCCACCATCACTTCTATTGACTTCCATGGTATGTGAAAGTCATTGCTCATATTTCATACCTACATCTATACACTGACTCCATGGAAGGCCCGCAGAATCAACTGTTTCATAAAATGGACACTCTAACTTCAGCTTAGCCACTGTGTAAACTACTGTATGCCACAAAGAGCATTGAACTAAAGGGATAGCTACAATGAGATACCTCATACCGATACATATACCTTATGTTTTTATGCATGCTACAAGATGTGTTCTGTAGTATTCAAAGCAAAATGGCAGTAACCTTCCCTAATATTGACACACTGTTTTAAGTACATGAAGCAAAGTATCAAGTTAAAGAATCTTCCTCTGCTCACAATTATTCACAATCACAGTAAAAGCAGTAACTTTTTTATAGAAAAATAAAGTTTATATAGGGATAAACTTGCGTTATCCAGTTATGCCTTCACTATAGAATGTAATGTACAAAAGAAATGACAACCACAAAGTAATGTTTCTAATAGACAAAACTCTATTCAACTTGTGATTTCCAATGGAGAAAATGACATGACTGAGGTCACGCCAGAAATTGTGTTCTCACAGGAGGGGGCTTAGTTTACAATATATATCTCACATGGCTTCCTGAAAATGCTACAGCATGAACATGGCAAAAAGGAAATAATAAAGTTAACCTATCAAGTCTTTTATGGACCCTAGACTACCTTCATTATTTATTTTTAATAATAACAATGTATGCCCCATATAAAATTACCAAATATCACTTTTACAAGCACATTGTATGCAATCACCAATAAAGAGTCGTCTGAGTTGTGACAATATCAGGAGGCTCCTTGCTAATCCACAGCTCGTGCATGTCCCATTGCCTTACACTCCCCAGTCATCTGCCGTTCATTGGGGTGTACTATACTCAACTTGTTGTATTGCAGTGCTGTACTGCACATGCACCAGAATTGTCAGAAGAGGATTTTGTATGTGCTGTAAAAAGATAAGACTGTGCACAGTGCACCTCAGTGCACATACTTTGGAAGTACAAAGAAAAGGATCATGCGAAAGCTTTGGAGGTGCTAGATGTAGTGATGTAGATGATGGTTGTTGATCAAGTTAGAAGGGTCAAGTCTGGAGCCTGGACTATGTGAGTCTTCTTCAAAGTCAAAATTACCCTAATCCTAACATGAAATTGGGTTTTACTGGGTTTTAATGCTTAACTCATCCATTTCATACAGTGCTTTTAGTTCCACAGAACTGTCCCACCAACCTCACTGACACCTAAATTCGCTTAAAATCCAATAACACATAGATAACACTAAAGTGGCATTTCACCAGAGGTAACATCAGATGGAAGTGACGAGGAAAAGACAGCACTGCAGGACAGAACAGCCTAGGAATGGGTAAGTTAACCCATTTGAAAACAAAAAAAATCTAACCCATGTTTAGGATTAGGGTAGCAGCTACAGTCCCGATTAGTGCTGGGTTTCTGATTAGGGTAAGATGCCCAAAGTTTTTCGGGTTCGGTTGAACCAATGCAGAACCAAACAGGGACAGATTCTAGCATGTGGGAGAACCTACATAAAGCCAAAAGTTACTAGCTGGGCTTCAAGGGGTTAATTATATTTGTCTTCTACATGTGTCTAGTCTTCTAACAAGCTCATCCAAATGAACCCTTCTTGCATTCTGAGAACTAATGTACAGAACGCAGTGCTGTTCTGATAAGAGGCTATAATTTCCCATTTGTTCAATAATAACAGCGCTGAATCCTAAATTGTGATGGCATGTGTTCTGTATGCAGCCAGTCGCCTTCTCATGTAAATGGTCTGTCTTGTTAGCTGCAGAAACACAAATTAGCACATGTAGGACAGTGGCCTACACTGCGTCTTTTATGCCAGACATCTGCTTTCTCTCCTTCTGTGAAATCCACCCTTAATTTATTGTGTTGAGGGTAGAACACAGAAGGTTGTCATAAAAAGGATGTGTGAGTATTAATACAAAACCTGGATGACAAATAGTTGCATAAAGGTAGACAGTGAATAATCTGTCCATATGCCACACATGTTAAAACTGGCTGATATTATCCCCCAGAGCCAAATGTTCCCCATGTCCTCCTGAATTTAATGAAAAAGTAGAGAGAAAGCAGATACAGGAGGCAATGTATTTTGACATCACAGTAGATCTCCAATAATAGCAAAAACCTGAAATCTGGTATGAATGTGATTTTTCAGTAATTAAACTAGAACATTAACCCCTTCCACCTGCCTCATGTAAATTAACATTCTAATTGTATTATCACTGCACCATTGAAGTAAGAATTTGGGTTATTTTTCCTGTTATCATCAGTAGGAACAGGCTGTCACGTTGCTAACCCAATCCTGCACTGTGACAAAAAACTAGAATATTTACTGTCATAAATTAAGAGCTGTGTTCACGATTGCAGGAGCTTCAGTTTAATAGAGAAACCTAGAATATTACAGGGATTCCCAAGGCAGAGAGGGCTGGAGGGCATGTAGACTTTCTTGGCAGGTCTTTGTTTATAGATTACTGGGAACAGTGTCGGATTGGGGGCCTAGGGTCTACCAGTGGAATTTCATTCTGGGGGCCCACCTGTATAGTTCATTATGGGGCCCACCAGTAGAGTCGATTTTGGGGCCACACCCAACAGCTACAGTAAATGCTACTCTTCCTTTTTGCCTCTTCTTCTCTGTCTTTCTGCCTCTTCCAAGGATGAATATGCAGTTTTAACCCCTTAACGACCTTGGACGTTGGACGTTTGGGGTTTAACACCCCTAGATATATGCCAGACGTGTTGGGGATCGTGCGAACTCTAAAACAGAGTTTGCACGATCAATGAGGTATGTCAGCTGTACATTACAGCTAACATCCTGCAGCATCAGTCCCGACCGGAGATCTCTCCGGGGAGGGGGTGTGGGGCGATGAACCCCTTAGCTATCGTGTTATAGCGAACGCAATAGCTAAGAGAGACACAGAAGGAGCGAGCTGCTGTCTCCTACCAGACAGCCCGGAAAGGTATACAATACCTTCCGGGCTGTCTGTGATCTCATCATGCCCAGCTATGCCCTGTGGGCATGGCCGGGCATGGTGACTAATATTTGCCATAGAGACCAGTATAAAGCAGTTCTGCTCTTTATTATATGAGTGATCTGAAGATTTCTACTATGGGGAAAAGTTAAAAAACAGTAAAACACAGACACGAAAAATAAAATAAAAACACATACACCGCTCTTTTCCCCTTTAAAAGCACCAATTGCCCCAAAAAAGATCAAAAATAAATAAAATACCCATATTTGGTATCGCTGCATGTGGAACGATCTACCCTATAAATCTGTCATGTTAATTAACCCGCATGGTGAACGCTGTAAAAAAAAAATCACAGAATTGCGACTTTTGTTCATCCCACAGCACATTTAATGGAATAAAAAAACAATCAAAAACTCATATAAACACCAAAGTGGGGCAAATTAAAAGGTTAGTTCCTCTCGCAAATAAAAAGCCTTTACACAGCTCTGTATATGGAAAAATGAAAATGTTATGGCTATCAGAAAATAGTGATGCATAAATATTGTTTTACAAAATTAAACACTTCTTTTTTTTTAAAGCGCTTCAACATAAAAAAAATCTATATAAATTGGGTAGCGCCATAATCGTCTTGACAAACAAAGTAAAACGAACTTGTCATGTGTACTGCATGGTGAGCGCTGTAAAAAATAAAAATAAAAAACACTACTAGGATTGCAGTATTTTCTTTAACCTGTCTTCCAAAAATCGGATTTAAAAGAGATCAAAAAGCCTTGTCCCTCCAAAAAGGATATAAATAAAAATGTCAAATCATCCTCTACACAGCTCTGTACACAGAAAAATAAAAAAAGTTATGGCTCTCAGACTATGGCAAAGCAAAAACATGTTTTCGTGTTTGAATAAAAGTGTTTTTATTGTCTAAAAGCAGTAAATCATACAAAATAAAATATGCAAATTGGGTATCACTGTAATCGTATTGACCTGCTGAGTTAAGCTAGCATGTCTTTTATACCGTATGGTGACCGCTGTAAAAAATAAAAATAAAAAATACTACCAGGATCGCTGTATTTTGCTCAAAATGCCTCACAAAAACCTTAATATATAGTGATCAAAGCATCATATGAACCCCATAATGATACTAATAAAAACGTCAACTCATCCCGCAAAAAAATAAGCTCCTACACAGCTCCATACACAGCAAAATTAAAAAGTTATGGCTCTCAGACTGTGACAACATAAAAGTACAGTTTTTTCTAAATGCATTTCTATTGTGTAAAAGTAATAAAATATAAAAACCTATATAAAATTTATTTTCTTGTAATTGTACTGACCTGCATAGTAAAGTTATCCTGTCATTTATACCACACGACGAACGCTATAAAAATGAAGTCCAAAATACAATGGCAAAAATTTTTATGGCCCAATGCTAAAGATAAAAACTATGGAACACCTGTGCATTCAACATGCATAATACACCCCTAGATGAGATCCATGAGGAGTGTTGTATCCAAAATGGTGCAAATTCTGGAAGGTTTCACCTGTTCTGGTAATTTGGGGGCTTTGCAAATGTGACATGGCACCCACCAAAATCTGCGTTCCAAAAGCCAAGTGGCGCTCCCTCCCTTATATGCCCTGCCATGCACCCAAACAGTAGTTTACACCCACATTTAGGGTATTGCTGAACTGAGAAAAGATTGTGGAAGAAACTTTGGGATGGTTTTTTTCCAGGAAGCCTTGAAAAAAGGAAACATTCTAAGCTAAAACTGCAGATTGCTGGAAATTTTTTATTTTTTTTAATTTTCACAGTCTAACGCTAAAAAAAATTGTGAAACACCTGTGGGGTCGATATACTCACTACACCTCTGGATATATTCCTTAAGGGGTGTAATTTCCAATATGGTGTCTTTTTAGGGGTGTTTATTAATATTTAGCACAATAGGGTATCTTCAAACTTGAAATGGCGCCTAAATAATATATTGAAAATAGGTGCTCCTCCTATTCTGAGGCTTGTGATGGAGATAAATAAGGCGTGCTGTTTCTTAGAGGGAGTCATTTATGGGGGTATCTAACATACAGGCCACTCAAAGCCATGTCAGAACTGGATTGATCTTTAAAAATATCAATGTTGCAAATTTTATTGAAAATGTGAAAAATTACTACAAATTTTTTGTCATAAAAAATAAAAAAAAAATCTCCCCACACAGTCTATGCAGCTGTGTGGGGAGTAGAGCCTGTGCCACCCCCATCGCTCAGGGGCCCATTCATAAGTGCAACCGCTGCAACTATAGCCCGGATAATCTCAGTCTCAATAATGAAAACTAAAACAGTTATTAAATATAGTAAATTGTAAAAATTCTCTCTTCTCCTCCCTTCGTTAATATCTTTGCCCTCCCATGATGGAAATATGTCTTTTTCCAACCATATTAAAGAGGTTTTATCATTACAAAGATCATGTCTCAGAATATGGAGACAGTAAAAATAAGCACTTTTGTAATTGGGTTGCATTACCTCTGTCACTTGGTTTAGCAGATATGAGCTTCTCTGTAGATCTGTGTTCTATTTCTGCTGTTGCTGGTCGGAATGCCCCCTGAATGGTTCCCGCTCCCTAGACACGCCCCTTGCACTGTGATTGGATGGCTGACATTTCATTCAGCCTGTTGGGATACGCCCCTAGACAGGAAACGTCACGGCCACGCCCCCTACGCTGTGATTGGCTGCCTGCACACTCTGTGTTTACTCCCCGCTGAGCTGTTAAAATCGATAGTGAAACCAAGGTCTGCTGGCTGTATGTACATCTCCCAGCTCTAGGTGAAGGATCTGGGCAATTACTGGCTGTTTAAAGGGCTTTTGCCAAGAGGTTGATTCACCTCCTCACAGATCCAGTCCCTAAGCTGCTACTTTGAAAAGAGGGTGTTCTATTCCTCAGACCTAATGCAAGCCCCACCTCCTTATGACGTCATCATCTGTAGTGTATAACATAAGGATTCAACACTGTATCTGTATACGCTGCTTGTGTAGTGCAGTGCTTAGGTGATCACCTCTGCAAGACAGAGGTTAGAAGTTCAAGCCCCATCACTAGGTTTTTTTTTTCTTTTATAAATTGTACACATATGTAAATATATGAAAATATATGTGTAGACATCTATAATTTTATTCATATACACACACAAAGCTCCCCTATATAGTGTCCTATCCTCGCAGTAGTCACACCAAGCACTTCCAACATAAGTGATACAATGCATATACTCTGGGGGATGAGACATGTTATGGGGGGGAGCTATTTATGTGTATATATATCATTATAGAGATTGACATATATATTTTAGGTCTCTCTACATATGTGTAGAATTTAGGGGGGAGGGAAATACTCTGTGAGGGGACTAGAACTCCAAACCCCTTCGTTGTAAAAGCAATGCTCTACCACTGCACCACAAGCACAAGTCAGTTACTGGCTGAGCAGGGTCTTCCCATTGTTTTCACTCACATGTCACTGACAGCAAGCAGAGCTCTTTACTTGAAGCTGACATTTGTCCTTGCAGTTGAGTAAAGATCTCTGCCTGTTGTCAGTACAATTTGGGTGAACACCACTAGAACAGAAGTTAAAGCTGCTGGCTTTCAGTGTGTAAACTAAGAGATATAATAGATATAATAGGTGCTTGCTGCAGCTTGTGGAGCCTCAAGGCTGCAGACATAAGCATGCAGGAGGCTACAGAGCTGTTATATCCAGACAACCTTCTGCATTCCCTGCTTCAAACAAAATGATGATGTCACAGTTCTTCAGTGAGGGGAGACACGCCTCCTGGGAGGAGAGACACGCCTGCTGAGAGGAGAGACACGTCCCTGGATTTCAAACTCAAATCTGAGAAAATTAGCAGAACAGCCCGAACAGCTCAAACGATAAAACTCCTTTAACTATATAATTATGTAAAAAAAAAAAGTATATAACACAAGAAGCATTTTTTACACTGTCTTACAAGTTGTACACTGACACTGACTACTTTACGTTGTATCAAATTGTCATATCTTCAGTGTTGTCCCATGAAAAGATATAGTACATATTTACTTTTGTGAGATACTATATATATACCTCAGGAAGGCTTCCATCACCAACATGTTTTCCATTTTACATATTATACACTCACCGGCCACTTTATTAGGTACACCATGCTAGTAACGGGTTGGACCCCCTTTTGCCTTCAGAACTGCCTCAATTCTTCGTGGCATAGATTCCACAAGGTGTTGCAACGATGCTCAATTGGTACCAAGGGGCCCAAAAGAGTGCCAAGAAAATATTCCCCACACCATGGACACCACCACCACCAGCCTGAACCGTTGATACAAGGCAGGATGGATCCATGCTTTCATTGTTGTTGACGCAAATTCTGCCCCTTTCATCCGAATGTCGCAGCAGAAATCGAGACTCATCAGACCAGGCAACGTTTTTCCAATCTTCTACTGTCCAATTTCGTTTGAGTTGGGCGAATTGGAGCCTCTTTTTCCCTGTTCTTAGCTGAAAGGAGTGGCACCCGGTGTGGTCTTCTGCTGCTGTAGCCATCTGCCTCAAAGTTCGCCTACTGGGGTTTTCAGGAGATGCTCTTCTGCCTACCTTGGTTGTAACGGGCGGCTATTTGAGTACTGTTGCCTTTCTATCAGTCGAACCAGTCTGCCCTTTCCTTTGACCTCGGGCATCAACAAGGCATTTCCCGCCCACGGATGCCGCTCATTGGTTGTTTTTTCTTTTTCGGACCATTCTCTGTAAACCTATAGATGGTTTGTGCGTGAAATCCCAGGGGGATCAGCAGTTTCTAAAAATACTCAGACCAGCCCTTCTGGCACCAACAAACCATGCCACGTTCAAAGGCACTCAAATACCTTTCTTCCCCATACTGATGCTGGGGTTTGAACTGCAGGAGATTGTCTTGACATGTCTACAGCCTAAATGCACTGAGTTGCCGCCATGTGATTGGCTGATTAGAAATTAAGTCTAACGAGCAGTTGGACAGGTGTACCAAATAAAGTGGCCGGTGAGTGTATAATATATTTTATCCCATATATTATATTATATTATATTTATATATATATATATATATATATATATATATATTATTTATATATTATATATTATTTATATATATATATATACACTCCCCGGCCCAAATTTTTATTGGGTTTCCCCACTGTCCAACTGCTCGTTTAACAGTTAATTTCTAATAAGCCAATCACATGGCGGCAATCAGTGCATTTAGGCATGTAGACATGGTTCAAGACAATCTCCTGCAGTTAAAAACCCGGCATCAGTATGGGGAAGAAAGGTGATTTGGTGCCTTTGAACGTGGCATGGTTGTTGGTGCCAGAAGGGCTGGTCTGAGTATTTCAGAAACTGCTGATCTCCTGGGATTTTCACGCACAAACCATCTCTGGGTTTACAGAGAATGGTCCCAAAAAGAAAAAACATCCAGTGGGGCGGCAGTCCTGTGGGCGGAAATGCCTTGTTGATGCCAGAGGTCAAAGGAGAATGGGCAGACTCGTTCGAGCTGATAGAAAGGCAACAGTGACTCAAATAGCCGCCCGTTACAACAAAGGGGGAAAGGAGAAGAGCATCTCTGAACGCACAGTACGGCGAACTTTGAGGCAGATGGGCTACAGCAGCAGAAGACCACACCGGGTGCATCCTTTCAGCTAAGAACAGGAAAAATGAGGCTCAATTTTGCCCAAGCTCATCGAAATTGGACAGGTAGAAGATTGGAAAACGTTGCCTGGTCTGATTTAGTCTCGATTTCTGCTGGACATTGGATGGTAGGGTCAGAATTTGGCGGTCAACAACATGAAAAAGCATGGATCCATCCTGGCCCTTTTATCAACGGTTCAGGCTGGTGGTGGTGGTGTCATGGGTTTTGGGGGAATATTTTTTTGGCACTCTTTGGGCCCTTGGTACCAATTGAGCATCGTTGCAACACCTTGTGGAATCTTATGCCCCGAAGAATTGAGGCAGTTCTGAAGGCAAAAGGGGGGTCCAACCCGTTACTAGCATGGTGTACCTAATAAAGTGGCCGGTGAGTGTGTATATATATTTATATTTATTTATATTTTTTATATATATATTTTATTATAGTAGTAAAATGAAAAATATGTTGGTGATGGAAGCCTGCTTGAGGATTCCAGCCATCCTGTAAACCAGTCGAGATCCAACCAGTCCCATTTAGAGTGAGAAACAGTGCACGTCACTGTTTGTTATTCACTTAGATGCCATGACCATCACAGCGTCTCAGGGGTTAAATAGTGCAGAAGGGAATCGGCTCCATTCCATGTTGTTACCAGTGTGTGTCAGCTACAATTAACAGCTGGCACCCACTGCCTATGTAGTGGTATTGATCTGCAATCCCGCTACATAGCCCTTTACTGACACTAGGATGTACCTATACATCTAATGTTGGTAAGAGGTTAAAATAATGCACAGAATCATCTTTAGCCATGCATGTATGAAAACATGCATGGTTAGAGACATGATGTTATGTGCTTGGGTAGGACCTAGTGCACTGCTTTGCCCAGGGGCTTATAACGCTGGCAAGACAGCCCTGCATTAGGGTGAGAGAGTACAATAAAAATCTATGGGTAATTACAGGTCACAAATGCTTCACTAGAACTGAATTATTTAAATAAGTTCAAAGGAATAGAGCTAGGACTACAACATTACCTACTGGAAGCAGCATTCCCTAAAATCGCATCTGATGCTTTAAAGACCCCTGTCTCAGGTCTAGAGTTTTAAAGGCAAGCCTGTGAATAATCCTTACTGAGACTGCCATCTTCACACAGCTGTTTCAGGGTGCTTACACCTCTTCAGAGCCAAACAGGGTTCTAACTGGCTGGCTAAGAGGGTTTAGATGTAGCTCAACAGTGGTAAGGAAAGAGCACCAAAAAGATGTGGAGAAATTTACAATCCCTAGAAATTAAATATTCAGATATGCTCTAAGAAAGAGAACTAGGACTCCATGCATACTGATTGGTAGTAATGTCCCTTAAAATCCCATCCAGTCAATTAAAATCCTTAAAACATGAATAGGGATTTAAAGCCAAGCAAGTAATGCACTCTTACAGAAACTGAAATTGTGGCTCCCAAAGAAATGAGATTCATAAGTGGGTCATAAACACTGGAGCACATTTATTAGGGTAATTTGTGCCAAGATACTGGTGTACATGCTGCATACTACATTAATTATATTTTAGGAAGTTATTAGTCACTTTTGTGCCACACCCAGAAAAGAGACATGGCCTCACTAGAAAGTGTGTGACATCCCTTAAAACGGTGTGGCTTAGCTGATGACACTATGTGTCAAAAAATAATTGTTCCAAAATGTTAGCGTAATCATAGGTCTAAACTAAGCCAACTAAAAATGGTGTCAAGTAAAACAGGAGTGTTTAGGTTATGCCAGATTTATTATCCATTGAGATCTATCATCCATTCAAGTATTAAACAGTATTTTTTCAACATAGATTTTTATTAAAACATTTTTCAGAATACAGCAAAATAAAACATCATAATAACACCATTTAGAAACATTAAAATCTGAGGTGAAAAATAATGTTATCATCTATCACATAATGTACAGTATCATGGTGTGCACTAAATGTTCTACTAAAGAACCTAGAAACGTACAAACTAAAAGAATACATAACAGAAATGTTACAATTAAAGAAGATTTGCTGTCATTTACAAGAAAAAAATAAAACTTAACAAATGTTATCCACTTTTAGAAATCACATCTAGGAGTCAGGTTGGAGAGGGGGTTGTGGAACCAGCTATAGTCTAAGAGGGACTTTTGTTTCCATATTTTTTGTTTATGTAGGTTGCCCATTCTACATGCTATTTGTTTCTCCTTGTGTCGTTAAATTGAATGGGATTTGGAATTTCTTTGGTGGTGGGTAGCATTGGACTTTTCCAATTTCAAGCTATGCAACTGTCAAAATGTGGGCTATCAGAAACACATTTTCCATTGGCAGACTGTTTAGGGTTAAAGAAAGGACGACTACTACAGGAGTCCATTCCGCAGATCTACCAATTACAGTTCCAGTGAGGGTGTGAATTGAGGACCAATTGGACTGGATAAGAAGGCATACCCACCAAATATGTAGGAGTGTGATCATTGCGTTTCTACACCTACAGCAAGTACCTAAGGAATTTGAGTAAATTTTTGCAAGGCGGTATGGAGTAAGATATCATCCATATAAAGCGATTCCATATGATTGGCACAATTTGAGGCTTTAAGATTAAGTGTAAATACAGTATATAATACCACTGTTGGCCTGAAAAGATTGCAGCAGATCCCTCTACAGTTTACTAACAAACAGAAGGTCTTGAGGACTTGGAGTTTACACTAGTACTGATCAGCTGATAGAAAGGCCCTTTTGTACTTTAATTGGGTTATTAAAGCATTTTTCTATGTTAGATTTGGGGGAATTGTTGGAAAGGTTCAGGGTGGAGAGAAACCATTATTAATTATTCTGTCCCACTGTACTCTGGAACTTGCATGTACAGATGAAGCAAAGTTTAACTTGATGATGTCATGACTTTCAGTGTTGTCTGTTCCTAGATTTCAACAAAACACATACTACAGCAAAGCAATGAAAAAGTTGAGATAACTATCTGTGCCACTGTATCATAGTGCGCAATCTGTCAGGTTTATATGGAGTAAAAATGGAATAAGATTCTGTGTTTAACTGTAACCAATGGGTGATCATTACTAGGCGATAATTAAGAAAGCATTGCTTCTAACATCTATGATCATAAAGAACTGAGAACTTCTTATGTCAAAGCTGACTCAACTTACTCCAAGGGAACATTTTTAACCCTAATCTACAGTCATTCTAAATGAGTATTAAACCTTTACAAATAGAATATTGCTATGTATTTACTACATTCCTGCATTAATACCTAATATTAACTCATGTGAATATGTAGGCTCATACTTCTGAAATTCATTTATACATTTCCAGATAAAATCTGTACTCTCTGTTTAAGAAAACAAGAAAAAATACCATAAAATGAAATGAGTTAATTATAAGGAATGTAATGTCCAAGGTTTCTGGCCAGGAAACTTTAATGTTATAAAAATGTTTCTGTGCCTTTTGTGAAGAAATAAAAAGTAATATGTGAAAATGTTGTGGTCAGACAATTAATTGGGTACAAAAACAGCTTTGGCTAGACATTAATATAAATGTGTAAAAAAATTAAATGCCTGCAGCTACCAGAGGGGTAATAGGTTATAGAAACATGTTAGACCACACTGAAATCAAATATTCTTAGGTTTAGGCTTTTTATACACTGTATTTCAGTGACCATTTACTATATTTGTTGGATGACAGAAGCCACTATGTGGTGTCTGTTAAAAATACATGTACAAAGTTTCCATCGAGTGTTCCTCATAACAGAAATCTTAACACAGATTGCAGTGTGAAGGAACTTGTGATTATTTGTTAACTAAACTTTATTTCTGCTAGTTTTCTTCATATCCATTAAATACTTATAAGTATGTTTAGATAAAAACCCGTGACATTATAAAATAAGAAACCCACCCACCCCAAATTAACCACGAGTTAAATTAGAACACTGATGATGCGTTAATTCTTATTAAAAAAGAAATACTTTTATAGACTGTAAAGGTACAATTACACGGTGCTATTTTGGAACTGAAAGCGACAGCGCGGAATCAGTGTCGTTTCCTCATAACTCCTCTTGTGGGATACTCACGTATAGCTCAGCATTGATATCAACATCGATCTTGGTCAAGTATCCAATGCCTTTGGCTGTGAAAGAACCCCATATTATTAGGCTTCCTCCACCGAAATTTACAGTTCATTCAATTTCTCGATCCATTAGCCACCTTTTCCCTTGATTTTTCCAGATCCATTTTCTCCCATCGGAGTCCATCTTATTGACTTTCGTCTCAGTCCACATCATCCGTTTCCAACCTTCTACTGTACACTTTTTGTACTTTTTTCAAACTTGAGCCAACGTTTCTTATGACAATATTGAAGTTGAGGCTTCATCACCTTTTTTCAGGCCACCATTCCAGACTTGTTTAAGCATGGATGTCTGTGATATCACTATTATGAAGCATATGAACCACCTCCACTGCCGTGTTTGTCGCACCAGAACTGATAGGCTTTGTAATGAGCCAACTTGTTGATATTTTGCCTACTTGGCTTTGGAATGGATGGATGGACTTCATTTCATTTTCTTCCAACTGTAATGGCACTCATATGATTCAGTCTCTTGGGTGAGAGACTGGTATCGATGATGCTGGATGATGCTGTTTCTCTTTTCTTGCAAAATCTTCTTCGTTGCTCCTCAATTCAAACCAGTGACCTTTTGCTTGGGAATTAACCTAATAACACACTGAGCTATTAGGAAATGTGATGACAGGTTGTAATTTGTAGTATACAAGAAGCAAAAGATTGTTCTACCACCAGGAGAAAAACATTAAAGGGGTTGTCTCACTACAGGGATTGCTTTTTATGTTAAAGATCTTGCAAAAACAAGTAACTTTTAAATATATGTCCATTAACAGTATCCTACCCATTCCTACCAGCCTGTATGGGCTGCATCAGCTTCTCAGGTCGCTATAGCTACAGACCTGTTTGATCTATCCTGATAGACTGCCAGCATTGGTTGCTATAGCTACAGGCCTGGCTTTTACTGCAGCCTAGTAGAGGCCAGTAAACACGACCCTGAATTGAAAGTGAAACCAAGAAAATAGGACTGAGGTAAGATGAATTAATGTAGTGAGACAACTTCTTTAACAATGCAGTTACATGACAAGAATCTGCATAGCTAAGCATATGCTAAATAGTTGCAAATCAAATGTATGTATGTGACAGCTAAGATATAAATTGATGGAAATCTCACATTCACAGCTATATAGGATGGAGAGATATGGAGCCTGAAAGTCAAAAGTTCATAACATTGCTATTAGAGATAAGCTTAAAAGATAGCTAATATCTATACTTTTGTAACAGTTTTCAACTTATTTAAATAAGAAAATTAACAAAAAATCATTCTTATAATTTTTTGTACAATTGTTAGACTGATCAGTTTTCTTCAATATGCTTTACCTTTCCTTCAACAGGCTTTGTTGTTTCAGTGTCTCAAATGACCCATTATTGGCTGTGATATTTATGGCATGGCCCCTTTTAAGGTCCATCTCCCATTGGACCAAAATTTTACTTTTTTGGCAGAGCTTTTTTTTTGCTTCTCATAAATAGTTTTAAGAAAACATTTCTGTTCTGTGGAGAAATCAATTTGATTCAAGCTTTTCAGCACAAGTATGGTCTTGGTATGGTCAACATCAATGTGTTTTCAACATCAGCCATAACATGTTCCAAAAAGTAATATTTTGTCCAATGTTTAACTTACAAACAACTATGTGGTACACATTAGCAATTATTGCACAATGACTGTCATTTTTGTGTAGAAGATAGATACATACAAAGTTATGGCATGTGAACTGCATATAACCAACTGTACAGAGTTTTCCTAGTTTCCAGGTGTTCACAAGAGTTTCTGACTACAATGGCAAAAAATCAAGAGCAGGTTCATAAACCCTTGAAATATATGCTCCGTGTGCCTAACATTATAAAGGCATTAGAATTTTCATTCTTGCAAAAAAAAGCTGTGACATTGAATGGAAACATTGCACAGCTCTCATCTGTAATCTCATAGTGATCAAAGAATGTATCATTTTAAATTGAAACTTGATGGATATAAATAAAGTTAAATCCAGAAGTGTGCATATACTATATAAAAAGACACATATGCATGTTTTTCTCACTATCTAACATGAAATCAGAATAAATCATACCCGCTTTAGGTCAGTTATGATTACCAAAATTATTTATATTTGGCAAATGCCAGAATAATGAGAGAGAGAGAATTTTTAAGGCATTTTGACTACTTTCTGTAAGGTCAAAAGTTTACATACATTTCATTATTATTTGGTAACATTGCTCTTAAATATATGACTTAAGTCAAACTTTTGGATATCCTTCTACAAGCTTCTCTCAATAATTGGCCCATTCCTCCTGACAGAACTGAGCCATGTTTGTAGGTTGCCTTGCTCGCGCCTGCCTTTTCAGCTTTACCCATACATTTTCAATAGGATTGAGATCAGTACTTTGTGATTGCCACTCCAAAACATTGACTTGGCTATCTCTAAGCCAGTTTGTAACCAGTTTGGCAGTATGCTTCCGGTCAGTGTCCATTTGGAAGACCCATTTCTGCACAAGATTTAACTTCATGGCTGATGTCTTAAGATGTTTCATTATTACCACATAATCATCTTTCCTCATGATACCATCTATTTTGTGAAGAGCAGCAGTCCCTCCTGCAGCAAAACAACCGCAGAACAGAATGCGGCAACCCCTGTGTTTCATTGTTGGGATGGTGTTCTTAGGCTTCCAAGCTTCTCCCTTTTTTCTCCAAATGTAACTATGGTCATTATTAGTGTTTTAGTGTGGTA
>JAODAL010016502.1:0-80469 GCA_025379985.1 Phyllomedusa bahiana
TCCCATTCCCCAAATTCCGAGACGCGATTGTGGTGTGCCATACAGTTGCCAGGGAAGCCAGAGACCTTTGAATGTCTCTTTGCTTTATATCTTATACCTTTAACCCTACCATAGGCAGGGTGTAAGTCTAGTGGATTGAAGTTGTATATAAAAAAGCGATTGCATGTTCACCCCTTTCCCTTTTGCTATTTTAAAAATAAAAAAAAATAAAAATTTTTTTTATGGTACCCCGTGTCTGTAAAAAGTATGATTTTTAAAATTACATCATTTATCCAATTTGGTAACAAAATAGAAAAAAAATAATTCCCAAAAATGTATCAAAAAGGCACATATACAGCAAAATGGTTCTAATAAAACCAATAACCTGGCAACAAAAAAAAAAAATTTTAAAATTTTTTTTTTAAAAAAAACTAAAACATATTGAAAACTTACAAATTTGGTTTCAGGGAATTGTCCCATCATACAGAATACACAGATCCCCCATGTATTTTTTAGAAAAAATAAACGCTTAAAAACAAAACTTGCAAATTGCAAATTTAGTTTTTTTTTTCCATTTCCTCCCCAAAAATTTAGAACTTTTGGGGGTTTTCCCCAGTATATTAATGGTGCGTGAATGCCCACCATTAAAAAGTAAAATCTTGTCACGCAAAAAAAACCCCTTATATGTGTAAAAAAAATTGTTTAAAAAAAAAATTCTGGATGTTGGAAGGTAGAGAGGAAAAACAAAAAGAAAAAAATCAGAATATTGTGCAACCTGGGGGAAAAAAACCACAACAATGTGGTTTTTTTTTAATTGGTAAATGAGATTTTATATTTTTTTTCCATGGCTGCTTCTATGATCCTGTGGATTTTTTGCATGCAAATCCATGTGGAAAATCACCAGCGTACCCCTGCCTGTGTGAACAATCCTAATAAACCAACCCAGTTTTAATTATCACCTCTCTTATTATTGGACCATCTCTATAAGAGAATCTTTTTAATTGTTTAGATTTTCT
This sequence comes from Phyllomedusa bahiana, assembly GCA_025379985.1. Classification (NCBI taxonomy): domain Eukaryota; kingdom Metazoa; phylum Chordata; class Amphibia; order Anura; family Hylidae; genus Phyllomedusa; species Phyllomedusa bahiana. Next base: position 996 of record JAODAL010016502.1, read on the forward strand.
ATTATAGAGTCCTGTTAATACAGATAAACAAGTTCATATTTTTTTTAGTGTATACTATATCCATACGATAACATGGATTTATATATATATAATATTTTTTAATAATAATATATATAATTTCAAAGTTAGGGTATGTGGTGTCATAAAATGGTCATGAGGGGGGTTTACAATCATTTTTTTTTGCAAAAAGAGTGGGGGCTGAACTCTGAACTGTGTCTGTAGTCTTTATTCGTCCCTTTCGGTGGAGGAGTTTAAATAATAAGAAGGTAATGTGGGAACCCTCTCAAACCGTTTCATAGATGTTTACAAAAAAACTTAGGAATCACTGGAGTAACTATAAAAAAAAATTTTTAAAAATACCATTAAAAAGGTAGATTCCTCTTAAAAGCTTGAACTTGAATATACTATAATATGGATAAATAGGGGAAAAAAATGTCCTGCCCCTCACACCCCTATACATAATCCTATCAGTGAGAATGAAAGGGGAAAACGCCCTGATAAGGAGCCCCCCCCGGGAAACCCAAAAACTAAAAGACCCTAACCCTCTTTCCCCACGGCTTATTTCAAAACGTTTTTAAAAAGGGTTTTTCCGATGTAAATACGTTCTGAAATCAGTTGAAAATCAGTTGCAAATAAGTGCCACTAAGTGGGGCCCACGTATTTGTAACTGTTTTCCCGACGGATTCACCATCTACAATCATTGTAGGTGGTGAATTCGTCCGGAAATAATTGAATGTCAATTGTTTTTCCGTCCGGATTGCGTCGTCAATCCGCGGCGGCAATCCGGAACGGGGGTTTTGGGGTGTGTGAACGACGCGCCGTTTTTTTCTATTGAAATCAATAGAAAATAGGCTGTGACTTATTTTGGACGGATTTGCCGACGGTTTGGGACGATGGGTTAATCCGTCGGCAAATCCGCCCGAAATAAGCCGTGGGTTGAACGAGGCTAATACACCTATGAGTGAATGTGTTTAATGTGAAGATGTGATAATAAACAAAACCGACGCGTTTCTTTCTCAAGATTAATATGAGAATTCCTCGGGGTTATACATAGTAATAAAGATCTTATTGACAAATAGGTACAATATCTTAATTTAAATAGACGAGCTGCATAAACATATACAAAACATAGTTTTTTTATATTTATATAGTTTTGCAATTGTTGCATCAGATCAAGGTCTGCCGGGATGTGATTTATATTTCCCATGCATATGTATAGAACCTTATAACCTAATGATCAACATGCATATCAAACAGATACAGATTGGAGAAATATCTCATTATGGCAAATAGTAGCACATTCGTATCCTATTGTAATCCCAGTGGGGAAAAACTCTACTCACCACTCTGTCTATAGGTAAGAATATAGCAAGCTCGCTACTTACAATTTCTTGGGTGGGCGTTCAAATTCTATGCCCACCATGTATATATACATTCTGTCAAAAAGAAAATGTACCAAACTTTATGTCCGGGTTTATACTCACTAATAGCAAGTGTATTGCAGTTGAAAACTGCGTTTTGATTACCTACTTTATTATAGTGGAGACAAGTTTCTGTCCCACTGACATTGTTGCATGTCTGAGTGTTCGGCGTCTCTCGGCAGAATGTGGGGGCATGGGGACCTTTTGAATGGGAAAATTTGCGTCCCGGGGTCAGAGATACGCCCTCCGTCTGACGTAGATGAGGGAGTATTACATTCACCGACAGCGAAACTTAGCCTCGCTAAACGGTGAACTCTCTGCCCGCTCTGTCAGTTAGGCTTCGCTGCGTTACACAATTATTATTGAGATAAGTAATAAAGGGATTTACGGCTAAAGATATTTAATCATATTTAAACAACTAGTTGGAGGCACGCGTGGCTACAGTAAGTATGAGGATACAAGAGTTATCATGCAATAGATATGTATAATGCATAATGCCGTATTAGTATATCAAGGGCTAGTCATTTATTTGTAGATTTTACATTTTGACCACAAGGATTTATTTTTTGGATAATGATTGATGTAGAAGTACATATATAAATCCTAAAAAAGAGTGTCAGTTAGTAATAATTCGTTATTCAAAAGCAGAGAGTTTAGGACCAGAATTGTAATTACAAATCGTAGGTAACTCCAGGTAGACACTAAGTTTACCTAGACAATGGAGACAATGATTGTATTAAATAAAGCAGCTAAAATTAAGCTGCTCATTAAGACCTAGGGGGTACACAGTTTTAATCTGTGAATCTATTTAGCTTTAGCCTGCAGAGCTCTTCTATCAATATCTCACCAGTGGTGACTGGCGTATCAGCTCTAGTGCTTCAAACTTCAAACCAGAGCATTTTCCCCCAGTGATCTCATTCATATGTTTTGCCAATGGTGTATCTCTCTTGTTTCTGATGTCCCCAATGTGTTCCAAAATCAGCTCCTGAGTTAGAATCTGTTCTCCTCTATCTTTAAAAAGGGGGGAACCGAAGGGCCAGTTTTTGAGGTTGAGGAGAAATTTATAAATGTTCTGGAATTTCTCAAAGGCCAGGGATCTTGAGCAAAGATTCTCACTAGGGGTTACCCATTAAATCATCATAGGAAGCATCAATTTGCATTATCACAGGACGTTCTCAACTCCTTATTCCAAAACATGAACTGTACGTCTCAGATTAGATAATCGGTACATTTATCGGGCGCATTCGACCAAGACGCATTCCCTAGCAGCACTGGATATTTGAGATGGATAAGGATCTTATAGAAGTTTGCCCCATATGCTCAGTAACATACAGGGGGCAGAAGCCTGGGCAGAGTTGCAATAGTCACCTCACCGAGTAAATCTGAATCTGGCTTAATAGCTCAACCGAAGGGTGCTTAATGTGGCCCATGTAAAGCTGCAAAAAGGTGGTTAAACGACTAAACTTTCACATGTGTCTTAGATCGGACTTTATAATAGATCTTCATGTGATTTACAAGAATTTCTCCCTTGATATAGTAGGGAAAACGATAGCACTGAATAACAGAGTATAACCTGACATATGTTTGGTACATTTCTTTTTTGACAGAATGTATATATACATGGTGGGCATAGAATTTGAACGTCCACCCAAGCAATTGTAAGTAGCGAGCTTGCTATATTCTTACCTATATACAGATTGGTGAGTAGAGTTTTTCCCCACTGGGATTACAATAGGATACGAATGTGCTACTATTTGCCATAATGAGATATTTCTCCAATCTGTATCTGTTTGATATGCATGTTGATCATTAGGTTATAAGGTTCTATACATATGCATGGGAGTATAAATCACATCCCGGCAGACCTTGATCTGATGCGACAATTGCAATCTATATAAGATATAAAAAAACTATGTTTTGTATATGTTTATGCAGCTCGTCTATTTAAATTAAGATATTGTACCTACATGTCAATAAGATCTTTATTACTATGTATGTAACCCCTGAGGAATTCTCATATTAATCTTGAGAAAGAAACGCGTCGGGTTTTTTGTTTATTATCACATTTTCACTTTAAACACATTCACTCATAGGGTGTATTAGGGTCTTCTAGTTTGGTTCCTGGCGGGGTCGTCCTTATCAGGACGTTTTCCTTGCATTTCTCACTGATAGGTAGTTAGTGTGGAGGAGATGACAGACATCAGTTCAGCTTGAACGCACTGTCCAGCTTTATCCTTAAAGGAGTTGTCTCATTACGAGCTTTCAGCCTGTCAGTGTCCCTGGTAAGTTGAACTGAGGGGCGTGCTAGCTTGTCTGTCTGTTCTGCTCCCTCTCCCCCTCCAATCAGCCCACAGGCAGCTTCGTATCTTCTATACAGGGGGGGAGGGGGTTTGCTCTCATAGTTCACCCTGTGTGTGCCTGCCTAGGTCTGTTGCAGGAGAGGGCTGATCTAGGAGTGTAGAGAGGAATATGAAGCTGTGTGCTAATAGAGCAGAGGGGATGCATGTGTTCCTATATCCCCTGCTTAGCTTACAAGTCTCCACATCTCTAGCAACAACAAGGGCAGTGTTACTATACTCAGAATGTCTCACTAATACAGGAGAACATAAAGTATTCACATGCCTGATCTGTACAGTATTAGTATAGTCACAGTTCCAAAGACATATCATGATTATAGTAACACACAGGGTCACTGCTGTCACATCTATCTGTGTAGAGAGCAGGAGGAAGCAGGGACACACAGGGTTAATCCAGGCAGCTCGGACACAGACGCCAGAGTCCTGCCTCCCCCCTCCCTCCTCTCCCTCCACTCAGAAGCATTCTGTGCGGGAGGGGCTCTCTGCTCCGACTGTCTTCAAAGGTGATGAGTCATTCAGACCTGACAGCCAGTAAGATAAGGATCAACAGGTCGGCTACTATAGAGATTTGAGAAGCTGATGTAGTAATACTAACAGGGCTAGCTCAAAATCAGTAGGACATTTGTAATGAACATATATTGCAAAGCTGCTTGTTTTTTAAAGATCTTTTAATTAAAACCCAATCATTGTAGCGAGACAACCCCTTTAAGGGTGCTTTCACACAGTGTGTTTTTGGTGCGTTTTTGATGCGTTTTTTTGGATGCGTTTTTTGTGCAACAATGTATATCATTAATTGCTGTGCCTTCCTGCACAAAAAACGCATCCAAAAAACGCATCTAAAACACACAAAAAACGCACCGTGTGAAAGCACCCTAGTGCAATGTTCACACGGCTTATTTCAGAACGTATTTATGTCGGATTGCCGATCGTAAATATGTTCCGAAATCAGGTGCAAATCAGTTTCAAATAAGTGCCACTAAGTGTTGCACGTATTTGGAACTGATTTTGCGACGGATACACCATCCCCATTAATTATATTTGGTTAATCCTTCCGGAAATAATTTAAATGCAATTTGTTTTTGCGGCCGGATTGCGGCCGCAATCCGCGGCCGCAATCCGGAACGGAAATAAGTGTCGTCTGAACGACGACACGTATTTCCCATTAAAAATCAATGTAAAACGGCCAGTTACTTGTTTGTAACTGATTTCGCAACGGATTTGCGGCTGTAAATACGGCCGCAAATCCGTTGCAAAATAAGCAGTGTGAACGAGGCCTAACTGTGCAGGGAGCTGGACGGGTCGCACCTTTAGGGATGATTGATGATTATGAGTCTGCAGACTTTTCACTTACAAATGAATGCGTCCCCTTCTCCTCCGCTCCCCACCAGTCCTGCTCAGTGCAAGCAGCAGGCAGAGCTCCTCCTGTGCGCACTCTCTGAAGAGTGTGAAAGCTAAGTGACTGTGAACTGTCTCTCTGGTCCGCTTCGATCACGGAGCTTTGGAAGCAGGGGGCGGTGGGGCCTCAGTGAGCTGAGCGGAGCCCTCTTTCAGACTGAAGAGTGACGTTCCGCAGAGCACAGCAACATGAGAACAGGGATGGAAGGGGCATGTGTGTGGGCTGGGACGGACCGGCAGTCAGTGCAAATGGTCAGCCGGCCGCTGCTTAGTAGCGTGAGCTACTGCAGGGGTTCTGACTTTTGATTTGTGTAGCTTCACAGTAGATAACTGAGCCCCCATGCCGAGTGACAGAGGTGGCGCCCTAGGCCATCGCCCACTTTTGCCTACCCGTTGTCCCAGCCCTGATGAAATACCCTACAGAACAACCAGATGTAATTTAAGCGTATATGGGACCAAAAAATACAGACACCCTGTATTTTAGTCCAAATTAACCCACAATCAAGAGGTTAAATTAAGCCTTGGTTATGAAACACCCTACAGAACAACCAGATGTAATTTAAGCGTATATGGGACAAAAAAATGCAGACACCCTGTATTTTATTCCAAATTCAGGCGTTTATGGGGCAGAAATACACACACCCTGGACTTTAGGAAGAATACCCCACAAACTAAAACAAAATAATAACGCTGGTTGACTAACAAGTGTGTATATGACACACACTTGCAAAGGTCTTTCACTCCAGTAGCTGAAAAAATGAGTTTCTTTGCTAAAGAGTGCAATATAGTACAGCAACAGCACCCAGATGCTTATTGACAGTAGTCACAGTGAGAAGTGCGAGAATGTTACATGGCGTCCATATTTATAGGAATGTGAAGTCACAGAAGCCCGTTGGTTGCTGAGTGGGTTCATGTCTGCACATGTTATTGAGGGTGTTCCTTTCTTCCTCCCGGAGTTCTCTGCCCCATGTCACGCCTTGTGCTTGCGCCCATTTTATAAAAAAAACGATTCGTTCCCGTGAAGTACCATAAACTTGCAGAACCGAAGTTTTCCTGAAATTCTAAACGAATTCCACTTTGTTAAAATCGATTTGCCCATCTCTACTAACAATCCCTAAGGTTCTGTCCCGACATATTTTGATGCTCCCCACATAAACATACATAGATCTCTTCAGGAGACATAAATGAGATATATACAATGCGACCAAAAGGCCACAAAGTGTAGACCAAGCGGTCAATTATATACAAAAAGGGTTAGAGGGCCCTACAGCCACAAGCCTATAGAAATGCAACACTATGGGGGGGTGGGCCTGTGATAATAGACATCCACAACCCGTAGATAGATGCATAGGGCCACATGTATGAACCTGTTTTGGTCTAAAACTCACTTTTTTGCCCATAGATTACTATGGGCAAAAGAGTGGGTTTTAGACCTAAACAGTTTCATACATGTGGCCCATAGAGTTAGGAGAGCGATAATGCAACAATATATATGGACATGAAAAGGTATGCAAACTGTGTACCTGTACGGATATCGACAAGTATTCATTGGGCAGGATCAAGTTCAAGCAAAAAAGAGCATACCTGCTTCATATGTGTCCACAATAAGTCATGAGGACACAAACATGAGTCCAATGTGGCTATCACTGCATGGTCAGAGCCAGTTGCGGCTAATACAGCGGGCGGCTGTGTAATGGAGACAAGTAGATCACTTTTCAAAGTGAAGAGCCCTAAACAATGATGAAGTGGTAGCATGAGACTGCTACAGCTAGTAGCTGCAGTGGTGATGTCCGAATTAGAAGAGAACAAAGGTAGATCAGGAACACCAAGCGTTGGAACAGAGGAGCAGTGGACGGTGAGTATAGGTTTTTGAATTGTATTGGGCTACAGTATTTACTTATTTAATTTTAGTATTTACTAGACATCACCTTTAATTATATTGCAGTAAAATGGGTAACATCCAATATACTCTAGCTACAAAGGTTGCCTTCAAGCTTTCCCAGATTTCTGAATAGTAAACCGGCCTGCTTATTCTTCAATATAGAGGTGAAAAACATCACCATCACATCCAGGAACATTGTCCTGTACACATGAGAAAATCTATGAAAATGTGTTTTGTCTGCTTTTCACCAATTGGGGTAACTTCCGATTTTGGAGTATTTCTCTCATAAGATAATGGAAGCTTAAAGAGAACCTGTCACATAGTTTTTGCCCCCCTGACTGAGGACAGAACAAGGTAGTGTCAGACATACTGTTTCCAGCGCGGTGTCCCTTATTCTGTAAGATGCTGTAGTTTTCGTGTATTTAATGCTCAAATCTGCAGTTTTCAGCCAGAAGAGTCAATCGAAGAGTCCTTCAGAGTGTACGTTTTTTTCAAACCTGGCCAATTGGAGGCTAGCCCCACCCACCTCAACTGACAAACCTATTACTTTGAATAGGTAGCAACATGTGAATAACTGTCAGTGGGCGGGGCTAACCTTTGGTGGGTGGAGCTTACACCTGCTCATGAATAAGATTTAAGGGGTAAATGCTCTAAAACTGCTGCATCTTACAGAATAAGGGGCACAGTGCTGGGAACAGCAGGACTGACATTAGCTTGTGCTGCCCTCAGCAAGGGGGGCACAACCTATGTGACAGGTTCCCTTTCAGCTTAAAACATTCCAGTTTAAATTGTCTTAAGTAAGGAAAATTACTCCTTTTCATGTGTTTTATGTCATCTTATTACTAAGTAATTAAAATCTTTATATACAGAGTGATTTAAAATTCCCAGGACACCATTTTAATTCAGAATCATAAGGCAAAATTACATATCTGAATAACACAGCAAGTAATGGATGAGGAGCCTATCTTTTAGGCTATTGTCGGAACATGGCCGCAATCTTGAAGACTGCCATTTTGGATCAAGGGCAAGTTTTCCAGTGGGAAGGTGGTCATATCAAAGAAGACCAGAGTTGTTTCAGAAATTGATCGCCGCAATCAGATTTTCAATATCTTTTGTGGTTCAAAGGTTATCAACACCGATTGCAATAATAACAACAGCTTTATGACGTGTTCAATGTGTTGTCCCTGGTGCTGAACACAGAGCTGAACACCCTGGATCCAAATGTTATGCGCTAGCATGAGAACATTCTGTGTTGATAACTTTTTAACGACAAGAAATACTGTATTACAAATCTAATTGCAGCAATTGATTTCCAAGACACTTTTGATCTTCTTTGATATGCTAAATGACCACCTTCCTAGAACTTGCCTTTAATCCAAAATGGTGGCTTTCAATGTAGCAGCCATATTCGAGTAATAGCCTAAAAGGAAAGAGCTGTCACCTGTTACTTGCTTGGGTATTCAAATATGTTATTTTCCCTTTTCGCTTTTGAAAAAAAGGGTGTCCTGGGACTTTTAACTCACCTTGTTTTATATTGTAATATATTTGGAGTTTTATTAAACAAGGAACATATTGCTTCACAATAGTTAATTGAACTGTTAATGAAATGTAGACAAAACAGATATCATAGATGTGTACATCTCCACTGTCAAGTTTTGATTTTTGGCTAGGAATCCATGTAAAGAGTAATGTAAGTCTGGATAGGAAATCCATAATTATGATATATCATTGCAGTTTACCATATGTTAAATAGTTACATAGTTTGTAAGGCCGAAAAAAGACAAGACGTCCATCCAGTTCAGCCTATTTTGCTAAGGTGTTGATCCAGGGGAAGGCAAAAAGTCCCAATGAGCCAGGAGCCAATTGTCCTCATTTTAGGGAAAAAATTCCTTCCTTACTCCAATCTGGCAATAGGAATAATCCCCGGTCAACGACCCTTCTCCAGAATCCTAGTGAATATAACTTGTTATATTATTACGCTCCAGAAATGCATCCAAACCCTTTTTAAATTCTGTTATTGAATTCATCATGACAATTTCCTCTGGCAGAGAGTTCCACAGTCTCACTGCTCTAACAGTAAAGATTCCCTTTCTTATGTTTATGTAGAAACCCTTGTTCCTCAAGACGTAGAGGATGCCCCCTTGTTCTACATACAGTCCTGGGTATGAATAAATCTTGAGAGAGATCTCTATATTGATCTTTAATGTATTTATACATATTTAATATGTCCCACCGAAGCCGCCTTTTCTCTAAACTAAATAACCCTAATCTTGCTAATCTTTCTGGGTATTGCAGTCCACCCAGTCCTTTTATTATTTTTGTTGCCACCTTTGAACCTGTTCAAGCTCTGCATTGTCTTTCCTGTGCACTTTTGCCTGAAACTGTACAGAATATTCCATGTGTGGTCTAACCAGTGACTTTTAATACAACCCATGATCCTATTAGCCTTGGCTGCTGCTGCCTGACACTGGCTGCTACAGTTAAGTTTACTGTCCACCAGGATTCCCAAATCCTTCTCCATGTCACTTTTACGCAGCGTTTTTCCATTGAACTATATCTTTCCATGTTATTTAAAGAGTTTATGTTGTATTCAATCTTTAACACCTTGTCTTAAGAAACAAGTATATGTATGAAAACTAGTGCAAAGTGCTTCCCAGAACAAGCATTTAGGGCGACATTTATGAATGGGGCGTAGACTGTTTTCTGATGTGCTTTGCAGCCAAAAACCTGTCGAAGTCCTGTTCTATAGATGTATGAACAGTCATATGGCCAAACTTGCCACATTATGCAACACTTTTGAATGCACCCAATTTTCGGGGGGCGTGACATGTTCACACAGTTGCGCCATACATTTAGAACACTATATTTACTATTTTGCCATAGGCAAACTCTATCAGTTCTCTATCTGTAAAACACTAAAACGTAACTTTTATTATGTATAACTCTTAACCTCTATACAACAATTTTAAAAACCTGATTTCTAACCTCATCATTTAACCCTTTTTGCTTCTAAAAGAAGGAATAACTCCTTTTCATTTATCAAGTCTGGTGGAGCACCACCTATTAACAGGAGAGCCTTATATCTATAGCAAAGTACTAGCTCCAGTAAGGGATCCCAAGCCTACTACTTGGGCAGTCGTCCCTAATCTCATGGACACAGAACAAATGAGGCCCCCTTTGTGACACCGTCTGCAGCAGGTGACCTCTAATCCCTGCTGAAGCCAGGTTAGTTGGACAGGTCAGAAATGACGTTTTAAATTGTGATTTCTCACCTCTATCTAGAAGTGTCACCTGCTGCAGACGGTGTCACAAGGGGGCCTCATTTGTTCTGTGTCCATGAGATTAGGGTCGACTGCCCAAGTAGTAGGCTTGGGATCCCTTACTGGAGCTAGTACTTTGCTATAGATATAAGGCTCTCCTGTTAATAGGTGGTGCTCCACCAGACTTGATAATAGAAAAGGAGTTATTCCTTCTTTTAGAAGCAAAAAGGGTTAAATGATGAGGTTAGAAATCAGGGGCGACATGTATGATCGGGCTTTTCGCCCGATTTCTGGCGTATCCTGCGCCACCCCGGCCCGAATCCCCTGTCGGACGCGGGGATGCAGTGTTAGGCGCAGCGTTCGCCACTTTCAGCTGCGCCCCGCATGAAGGGGCGGGCAATGGGCGCAGTGTGGGCGCGGTGTAGGCGTTCCGGGGCGGGACGCGGCGCGCTCGAAAACTCCGAGGCATGTACGATCGCGAGTCGGCAAAGTGCGGCGCATTGCAGCTCCGACAAGCAGACCTAGTTGATTCTGGTCTAAATGCTCCGGCGGAGGCGAAGTGAAGCAAGAACGGAACATGCGAGGAAACATAGAAGAAGATCGCAAGAGAAATCTCGGCGCTCAGCTCCGTGCGGCATGGAGTATGATTCCGAAAATCACCTTTATAAAGGCGGAAAACATTATCAGAAAAAGAGCTCACACCTCAGAAATAAAATATAAATCCCAAAAATCATTTTCCAAAAATCTAGAACGCCGCAATATCAAGAATTAGGATATTGGAAATTGCCGGCAAATCCAGTAATTCAAAGTCTGAAAGCTATTCTCATTGGTCGGCATAAACCAGCCAATCAGAATAGGAGCGACAGAGACCCATTATATCCTATGGAGGAGTATTGACCAATCAGAATAGGAGCGACAGTGAACCATTATATGCTATGGAGAAGTTTGGACCAATCAAAATCAAAGGCGGGGCAGTTCAAAATACAGTAAAAATACAGAAAAGAGCTGATTGGCTGAGCTAGCGGGGGCTTGGCTATCTCGGCCAATCAGAATAGGAGCGACAGGGACCCATTATATCCTATGGAGGAGTATTGACCAATCAGAACAGGAGCGACAGTGAACCATTATATCCTATGGAGGAGTATTGACCAATCAGATTAGGAGCGACAGAGACCCATTATATCCTATGGAGAAGTTAGAACCAATCAAAATCAAAGGTGGGACAGTTCAAAATACAGTAAAAATACAGAAAAGAGCTGATTGGCTGAGCTAGTGGGGGCTTGGCTATCCCAGCCAATCAGAACGCGAGCTACTTCTCCCATTGTAGTCTATGGAGAGATCGGCGCAATGCAATCTCGGCGCTCAGCGCCGTGTGGCATGGAGTATGAATAAAAAAATAATTTTTATTAAGTGTAAAACATTATCAGATAAAGCGCTAATACCTTCTATAAAAATAAATCAGTTAAATCCCGAACAACGCGTTTGTCACCGAGACCAGCGCTACATAGGGAATTGCAATATAGAGAATTGCCGGGAAATACAGTAATTCAAATTGTTTAAGCTCTTCTCATTGGTCGGCATAAACCAGCCAATCAGAACAGGAGCGACAGTGGCCCATTATATCCTATGGAGGAGTATTGACCAATCAGAATAGGAGCGACAGGGACCCATTATTTCCTATGGAGAAATATTGACCAATCATATTCAAAGGCGGGACAGTTCAAAATACAGTAAAAAGGCAGAAAAGAGCTGATTGGTTGAGCTAGCGGGGGCTCGTCCAGCTTAGCCAATCAGAGCGCGAGCTACTTTCTCATAGAGTTCTATGGGAAAAGAAATGCAGAGCGAGCTCTGTTTGTGATTGGCTAATTTAAAAGAGGCGCGGTTATTTGGACCAATGGGAGAGCGAGCGACGCTCTTATAGATTTTCTAATGCAATCTGGAATATTTCTGCCTTTTTACTGTATTTTGAACTATCCCGCCTTTGAATATGATTGGTCAATATTTCTCCATAGGACATAATGGGTCCCTGTCGCTCCTATTCTGATTGGTCAATACTCCTCCATAGGTTAGAATGGGCCACTGTTGCTCCTGTTCTGATTGGCTGGTTTATGCCGACCAATGAGAAGAGCTTAAACAATTTGAATTACTGTATTTCCCGGCAATTCTCTATATTGCAATTCCCTATGTAGCGCCGGTCTCGGCGACAAACGCGTTGTTCGGGGTTTCAGCGCTTTATCTGATAATGTTTTACACTTAATAAAAATGATTTCTTTTATTCATAATCCATGCCGCACGGCGCTGAGCGCCGAGATTGCATTGCGCCGATCTCTCCATAGACTACAATGGGAGAAGTAGCTCGCGCTCTGATTGCTGGGATAGCCAAGCCCCCGCTAGCTCAGCCAATCAGCTCTTTTCTGTATTTTTACTGTATTTTGAACTGTCCCACCTTTGATTTTGATTGGTTCTAACTTCTCCATAGGATATAATGGGTCTCTGTCGCTCCTATTCTGATTGGTAAATACTCCTCCATAGGATATAATTGGGTCTCTGTCGCTCCTATTCTGATTGGTCAATACTCCTCCGTAGGTTTTAATGGTTCACTGTCGCTCCTATTCTGATTGGCTGGTTTATGCCGACCAATCAGAATAGCTTTCAGAATTTGAATTACTGTATTTCCCGGCAATTTCCAATATCCTAATTCTTCATATTGCGCCGTTCTAGATTTTTGGAATTGTTTTATTTTTAAATTATATTTTCTTTTTGAGGTTTCAGCTCTTTTTCATATAATGTTTTACGCCTTTATAAAGCTGATTTTGTGATTCATACTCTGCACGGACATCTTTAATGATTTCTCGCTGTTTTCCAGCCTGTCTCGAATCGGAATACATGTGAGGCGCAGTCCCACACTGTGTCCCACACACTGGCGAGGAGCAGGGAACTTTTCCCCGCATGTAGGAGCACACCTCCTCGGATGGCGAATCTTAGGCGCAGCGCCGCACTGCGCCCATGTCCCCGCACTGCGCCCCACACCCTGGCGAGGCGCGGCGTACTTTACTTTGTTTGTTTGAGCGTGCCCCGGCGGCTACATAAATCAGGCGCACATTTCGCGGGAAACCTGGGGTAATGGTGCGCCCCGACGTGGCGAGATTCATACATGTCGCCCCAGGTTTTTAAATAGTGTGTATAGAGGTTAAGAGTTATACATAATAAAAGTTATGTTTTAGTGTTTTACAGGTAGAGAACTGATAGAGTTTAAGTTTGCCTATGGCAAAATAGTAAATATAGTGATCAAAAGTCACTCTCTGTTCTCTTGCGAGAATCCCAATTTTTTGGAGATTATAATACATTTAGAACTTCACATGCGAATGTGCAAAAGTTTGGCTCATATCGGTTGTACAAGTTCATACCAATTTCAAAGTGGCATGACTGAGACAAAGGGCCACATGTATGAAAACGGTTTAGGTCTAAAACTCACTTTTCTGCCCATAGTAACCTATGGGCAGAAAAGTGAGTTTTAGACCTAAACAGGTTCATACATGTGGCCCAAAGTTTGAGCAGTATACAAAAGGAAGCTAGAATCTGTGACCTGACTTGTTGTACCCTAACTACTCAATTTTCCTCTTACTTGTTCTTGTAGGCACATCTTGAAGATCTGCTTCCAAACTTTAGAACAGTAATCTGTCCAGACTGCCAGAAAGATGTTGCTTCAAATCCAACTAGAGATCCAAGAGAATTGGATGAAATGCTAGAAGAGGCGCGACTTAGAATCCTGAAAGCAGAAATGGTTCTCATATCCTTTTTTTTTGCATTTTTATAATTGAATAAAACGTGCATATAAAATTAGAATGGTACTAGAGAAGAGGGATAAGTTGGATTTTACTAGTCACCTGGATAGGTTTACTCAATATTATAAATGTGCCATTAAATCACACTTTTCTGATCAGAGGACTGGATAATAACAAGTTCTATATGTTATTACACTATATAACACTTGAATGTGTAGTATTTGAATATTATACTTACAATATATAAGAAATAGATTATATATAGTATAGACATACAGAAGTGTACATATGTATATGGCAAAGCAGTGATTCATATGGTTAAAAGGTTGTGTAGTATCCATAACCCCATGTTATTTGAGCTAACTGAGCCCCACTTTCACAGCTTTAGATTAGGGGTGCCAAACTTATTTTTACCGAGAGCCACATCAGCATTATGGTTGCCTTCAAAGGCCATAGTGCGCCATGTGGTCAGTAAATTCCAAGAGGTCCCTTAAAGAGGTTATCTAGGATTAGAAAAACATGGCTGTTTGTTTTAAAGAAAATAACACCACGTGTGCCGTGATGTGCCTCGTATTGCAGCTCAGCTCCATTGAAGATTGGCTGGGCTGAAAAAACAGAAATATCCCATGACACAAGTAGTGCTAGTTTTGAAATAAAGAAGCCATGCCTTTCTAATCCTGGACAACCCCTTTAAGGCTGAATAATAGCCAGCCCTTTCCATACTTAAGCACCAACCTACTTTCCATGGAGGGTGATTAGGGTGTCTGTGTAGGGCTGTCAGAGCTGTGCCACCACCTATGAGTTGCTGTACAGAATGGAGATGTGCACCAGAGCTCCACATCCAAAATGATGTACACTCCCTGTGTTGGCACAGCTGCCTCTGCCAAGCACTGGCTGCATCCACCTGGACCTGTGTCTAGACCTTTTCCATCCCTGTTCTCCATGTCTACTCTCTCATGGGCTACAAAAAATGACATGGTGGGCTGGATTTGTCACATGGGCTTTGAGTTTAACACATATGATTTAGATGATAAAACGCTGGTGACCGCAATTACCCCTAGCAGGAGCTTACAACCGTTAGAGTTATCCAGCTCCCATTGCTTTAAGTACAGAATAAATGTGCAGTGAACTCCCAACATTTGGAGTTTCATAATATAACAAAGATTAGGACATAGCGTTAAATCTATTAAGGAGATTAAAAGAAAATGATTAATTAAGACCATCATGGGTATACCCGTAAGCTTTATACCAAACTACAGTATAACACTATCAGAGTATACATTTATGTTTTTAATGCTTTAGACCACCTTACCACTTTAAATTATATCATATATAGAAAAATATACACAGGCAGGTCACATCATTATGACTACCAGGTAATATCCAGAGTAACTGCCATGTGCAGCTCGGCTAGCAGCTAGAATTGCTGGGTATGACTCAATAAGACAGGTACCTGAAGCCCTTCTGACTGCACCCCACAATGATTGTCGTAGGATGCTAAATTGGGTTCAAGTCTGAGGAATTGGGTGGCTAGGATAGTATTTGGTAGTCTTGATAATGCTCTTACAACTAATAACAGACATTTTTAGCTGTGTGACATACAGTTGTGTTCAAAATATTAGAAGTGTGTTCAAAAACATGAGCTTAGCACAACATTTTTTAATAGTTTTTTTTCCATGCATTAGAAACATTGCTCACTTTTCACTAAATAAAAACATGATAAGAAATGTATATAATTGTTAACTACTTTACAGAAAATAACAAAAAATGAACATTGGGCTGTTCCAAAAAATAGCAGTCTCTGCATTTGTCTTTAACCCCTTAACGACCTTGGACGTATGCATACCCCTTCATGCACCTGGACGGACGCATACGTCCTGAGGATCGCGAGAACTCTAAAACAGAGGTCGCGCGATTGGCACGGCCCGGCAGTTAACCCCTTAATTATTGCGACCGATAGGTCGCGATAATTAAGAGTGACGCAAGAGGAGATCACTCCTCTTGCGTCTCTGTCGGCGGCAGCAACTGCACGGATCGCGCGATCCGTGCAGCTCCTGCCTTCTGACAGACAGCACGGAAGGCATAGAAGGCATAGCTATGTACTGATTCCTATTGAATGAGGGATCTGAAGATCTCTCATTCAAATCCCCTATGGGGAAAAGTAAAAAAAAATAATGTGAAAAAGTAAAAAAAAAAAAAGTGAAAAACAAGTAAAACACAAACACGAAAAATAAAATAAAAACATGTACATTGCCCTTTTCCCCTTTACAAACGCCAATCGCCCCCAAAAAGATCAAAAATAAATAAAGTACCCATATTTGATATCGCCATGTGTGTAACGATCTGCCCTATAAATCTGTAACGGCGTAAAAAAAAAAAAAAAAATCACATTATTAAGATTGTTGTTCATACCGCAGCACATAAAATGGAATAAAAAGCGATCAAAAACTCCTAGAAACGCCAAAGTTGTAACAATTAAAATGTCAGTTCATCCCGCAAAAAAAAAGTCCTTACACTGATCTGCATACGGAAAAATATTTATGGCTCTCAGAAGACGGCGATGCATAAATATTGTTTTACACACTAAAAACACTTTTTTTTAAAGTGCTTCAACATAAAAAAAACTATATAAACAGGATATCACCATAATCGTATCGACCCAAAGAGTAAAGCTAACTTATCACAGATACTGCACGGTGAGCGCTGTTAAAACCCCCCCCCCCCCAAAAAAAAAACACTAATAGTGTTAAGCAGTATAGCAGTATTTTTCTTCACCCTGCCTTCCAAAAAATGGATTTAAAAGCGATTAAAAAGCCTTGTCCGCCCAAAAATTATACTAATAAAAACTTCAACTCATCCTGTAAAAAAAAGCCCATACACAGCTCCAAACATGGAAAAACTAAAAAGTTATGGCTCTCAGACTATGGCGATGCAAAAACGTGTTTTCCTGGTTGAATAAAAGTGTTTTTATTGTATAAAAGCAGTAAAACATAAAGAAATATACAAATTGTGTATCGCTGTAATCGTATCAACCTGCTGAGTAATGCTAGCATGTCATATATACCGTACAGTGACGGCTATAAAAAATAAAAATAAAAAACACTACCAAGATTGCTGTATTTTGTTCAAAACGTCTCACAAAAACTTTAATAAAAAGTGAACATAGCGTCATATGCACCCCATAATGGTACCAATAAAAACATCAACTCATCCCGCAAAAAACAAGCCCATAAACAGCTCTGCACACAGCAAAATAAAAAAGTTATGGCTGTCAAAATAGGACAACATAAAAATGCAATTTTTATAGACATATTTCTATTGTGTAAAAGTAATAAAACAGAAAAAACTATATAAAATTTATATCATTGTAATTGTACCGACCCCCATAGTAAAGTTATCTTGTCACTTATCCTGCACGGCGAATGCTGTAAAATTGAAACCCAAAAAACAATGACTGAACTGTATTTTTTTCTGCCATTTTCATGGCCCAATGATAAAAAACACTATGGAACACCTGTGCATCCAAAATGCACAGTACACCCCTAGATGAGATCACTGAGGGGTGTTGAATCCAAAATGGGGCCACTTCTGGAAGGTTTCACCTGTCTGCTACTTTGGGGGCTTTGCAAATGTGACATGGCCCCACCAAAATCTGCATTCCAAAAGCCAAATAGCGCTCCTTCCCTTGTATGCCCGGCCATGCGCCAAAACAGCAGTTTACACCCGCATGTAGGGTATTGCCGAACTTGGAAGAACATGCGTAACAAAATTTTGGGGTTCTTTTTTCCAGGATTCCATGTAAATATGACACATTGTAAGCTACACTTGCAGATTATTGGAAAACATTTTTTTTTTTTTATTTTCTCAACCTTATGCTAAAAAAATTTGTGAATCACTTGTGGGGTCTATATACTCACTACAACCCTGGATATATTCCTTAAGGGGTGTAGTTTCCAATGTTGGGTCTTTTTAGGGGTGTTTATTAAGTTTTAGCACCTTGGGGGGTCTGCATACCTGAAATGGCGTGGAATAAAATCGTATTGAAAATGAGACCCCAGAGTTCAGTAGGTGCACCTCCTATTCTGGGGCTTATGGTTGAGCCAAATAATGCACTAGGGCCACATATGGGATATCTCTAAATACGGCAGACCTGGGGGAATTGATATTATGTTGCATTTACCTAGTCACATTTACCGTATTCCAGTGAATAATGGATAAATATTGAAAATCTGTAAAAATAGAGAAATTTTTAAATTTCACCTCCACTTTGCTTTAATTTCTGTGAAATACCTACAGGGTTATCAAACTTACTAAACACTGTTGTAAATACTTCAAGGGGTCTAGTTTTTTAGATGGAGTCATTTATGGGGGTATCTAACATTCAAGCCCCTCATAGCCATGTCAGAACTGGACTGGTCCCTAGAAAAAATTATATTGCAAATTCTCTTGAAAATGTGATAAATTAATACTAAATTTCTAACCCCTATAATGGCGTTAAAAAAAAAAAAACATTTAAAAATGTTTGCCAACCTATAGTAGACATATGGTAGATGCTAGTTATAAACTATTTTGTGGTGAATAATTATCTGTCTTGCACGCAGAAATTTTGGAACTTTCAAAATGACAAATTTTTCCAAATTTTCATGAAATTTTGATATTTTTCACAAACAAGCAAGGATTGTATGGATCAAAAACTTTTTACTAACTTAAAGCACAATGTGTCACGAGAAAACAAACTCTGAATCACATGGATAGGTAAAAGTGTGAAAAAGTTATTCTTACATAAAATGATTTCAAAGATAGGGCTGTGTCAGGAAGGTCAAAAAAGGGTCCTTAAGGGGTTAAAACTCAAGATATGTACTTTTTTTTAGGATCTAGCATTCATGTGAATCAGTAATCTAATATTTTTTAGAACTGCTTCACATCTATGTTGCATAGAGTCAAGCAACTTCTTGTACCTGTCAACTGTTATTCCAGCCCAGGATGCTTTGACTACATCCCACAATTCATTTGCATTTGTTGGCTTTGCCTCAGAAATGGCATTCTTGATTTCATCTCACAAGTGTTCTATCAGATTACAGAATACCTATCACCTCCAGGGAAACCTCATGAAGTAACAGAAGACTAAAATACAAATACTTCCTTACATATGCTTCATTAGGAAAATCAAAGCACTTCAACTTTAACTCAGTTTTAAAAAAGCGCTGGCGCTTGAAGAAAGTTCTGAATTCAGGCCAGGTCGGCACATGACACCTTGATGGATCACTATATTGACAGTTGTGTCAAAATAACTACTTCTGAGCTGGGAGAACCCATTGTGAAAAGGGGAGCCAGGACGTCTACATCATGTGCACAGTGATAAACTCTGGGCTACTATGTCTGTACTGGATATAATGCTAGCAGTAGTGTAATGTAGATGCCTGAAGACACTGTCACACTATGTTCTCAGTCTAAAGCGATGAAAAAGGTAAAAATTGAACCCGCCTCAAACAAAGGGGAAGATCAGAAGGCAGCCAAATAAGAGAAACAATTTATTTGAGTATCAAAAAAGACATCTTAGACAGTGAATGCCACAGGATAAAACCAAGTGTAAACCTGCATCTTGTTGACGCGTTTCGAATCTAGCGATTCTTAGTCATAACAACATTTGTCAAGTTCCTACTTCCTTTTATAGGAAACACCCATTCAGCAAGGGGGAGGGAGAGAGAGAGAGAAAAAAAAAAAAAAAAAAAAAAAAAAGGGGAACTGAGATAAAGGTAAAAAAAAAAAAAAAGGAGAAAGAAGGGGGGAACAGACAAATTACCACATCAATAATTTAAAATGAGATCTGTTCTATAATTGAGACCAGAGGGGTTGGCAGTGTTCAACATAAGAATCCAATAGCCTTCCCTATTTAGTAATGACCTTTTATGATCACCTCCTCTGGTTCCAATAGAAACAGATTCAATACAAAAAACTTTTAAATCCGATACATTTCCATGATGTGTATAATAGAAGGAACTTATTGAGCTCCACTGTGATGTTTATACTGGATCTAATATGAGCAATACAGAAGAGAAGAAAATTCTTAAAAATCTCTTAGCCAACAAAGATCTAACTATTCGAAGAGCAGATAAGGGAGGGTCAGTCGTTCTTTTGAACACTAGTCTTTACATTATTTTGAATAATCTTCTTCTGGATAATAGGGCCACATATCAGATACTTATTCATGATCCCACTAAAATGTTTTCTAAAGATCTGATTAATATTCTAGATGAGGGACTCAAATTGGGAATCCTTAGCCAGAGAGAATATGACTACCTATTTGTGAAATGCCCGGTTATCCCTATTTTCCACTCACTCCCAAAGCTCCATAAGAACCTATTCCCGCCACCTATGAGACCCATCGTGGCGGGCATAGGTTCTTTAAATGAACGTATGTGCGAGTGGGTGGATGTTCTTCTGCAGCCTTTGGTTCAGAGATGTTTTGGCTTTCTTAAAGATACAAAACATGTTTTGCAAATTGTAGATCAATTTGAATGGTGTGAACAATGTAGTTGGATAACGTGCGATATTGAATCGCTGTATACAGCAATTCCACATTATTTAGGATTGAAGGCAATAGAGTTCCACCTAAGGAAATATTCCACATATAGGGATGATATGATTGATTATATTCTGATGGTAATAGATTATTTACTTTCTCACAATTATTTTATGTTTTGCAATACATTTTACCTTCAGAAGATAGGAGCATCAATGGGAGCCAAGTTTTCCCCTTCTTTTGCAAACCTTTTTGTATCGTGGTTTGAGGAATGTTATATTTTTACTGAAGACAATCCATTTGTGAACCATATTATGCTGTACGGGCGTTACATAGATGACGTCATCGTCATATGGAATTCTGATGTGACATCCGCACAGCATTTTGTTTCATATCTCAATAATAATGCTTTTGGTTTATTTTTTACATTTCAATACCACATTACTTCAAATCAACTTTTTGGATCTTTCCTTGACTGGTTCTTCTGAGGATAAAAAAATCTATACATCAACATTTAGAAAACCAACAGCTAGTAATAGCATACTTCATGCCAGTTCTTGTCATCCAGTGCATACATTAAAAGCTATACCATATGGAGAACTAGTTAGAGCGAAGAGAAATTGTTCATCCAAAATAAGCTTTGAATTGGAACAAAAAAATGTTGTTGATAGATTGCGAAAAAGGGGGTACCCAAAATGGTCGTTAGATAGAGCAGTCATTAAGATGGAGAAACGAGAAAGATCAGACCTGTTATACTCTAAGAAAGATGGTGACAACAACAAAAACAAAAAAATACAGAGTCCAATTTTTGTTACTACATATAGCAGTGAGTTTAATCATATTAAAAAGATTATCATTAAATATCTCCCTATATTGTTTCAAGATGATCCTCTTAGACTGTTGCTGCAGAATGGCTGTAGATTCGTTTCAAGGAAAGCACCCACTCTGCATTCCATTCTTGCACCTAGCCTAGTCAAAACTAATAGAAAACAGAAAACCTGGCTCAACATAGAAGGTTTCTTTCGTTGTGGTCTATCTAGATGCTCATGTTGTAAGTATGTAAAACAAACTAAAGAAATCCAAGGTCTACTAGATGGTAGTATATTTAATATTAAACAATTCTTGAATTGCGAATCTAGTAATGTAGTTTATTGTCTTGAATGTGTAACATGTAACTTGAGATACGTTGGATGCACTACCAGACGCTTGAAAGATAGAGTACGGGAACATGTATATGGTGCGTCTTGTGCAGACATAAGAAATGTATCCAACGTGTCTAAACATTTCTATTATACACATCATGGAAATGTATCGGATTTAAAAGTTTTTTGTATTGAATCTGTTTCTATTGGAACCAGAGGAGGTGATCATAAAAGGTCATTACTAAATAGGGAAGGCTATTGGATTCTTATGTTGAACACTGCCAACCCCTCTGGTCTCAATTATAGAACAGATCTCATTTTAAATTATTGATGTGGTAATTTGTCTGTTCCCCCCTTCTTTCTCCTTTTTTTTTTTTTTTTTTATAACTCTCTCTCTCCCTCCCCCTTGCTGAATGGGTGTTTCCTATAAAAGGAAGTAGGAACTTGACAAATGTTGTTATGACTAAGAATCGCTAGATTCGAAACGCGTCAACAAGATGCAGGTTTACACTTGGTTTTATCCTGTGGCATTCACTGTCTAAGATGTCTTTTTTGATACTCAAATAAATTGTTTCTCTTATTTGGCTGCCTTCTGATCTTCCCCTTTGTTTGAGGCGGGTTCAATTTTTACCTTTTTCATCGCTTTGGACTTCGTAGCAGTTTGAGAACCTGCTTGGAACCGCGCCCAAACCCTCAGGTGAGCTGATTAACTTGGTTGCTGCTGTGGATTTATGTTCTCAGTCTGCTGTGCCTGCTGCAGTGTAAGTAGAGAGACTCAAATTACCCTGTACAAGCAGCTATATCCTCAGCTCTCTCCGCACAGTTGGTATCTGTCAACAGAAAGAATCCCCGCTTCATACAGAGCTCTGCTACGAAAGTGTAAGTAAAATCTGCTAATGACATGTATTGGAAAAAAGTCTTATAATTTTATCTACTGTTATATTTTGTGTGTTTGTGTGGAGGTAATAGGTACTCTGTAAGGTCCGGGGATTGGGCTGGCCACTCCATAACCTCAATTTTGTTAGACTGGAACCAAGATTTTTCTAGTTTCTGGTGTGTTTAGAGTCGTTGACTTGTTGAAACACCCATTTTAAGAGCATTTCCTCCTCAGTGTCAGGCAACATGACCTCTTCAAGTATTTTGATAAATGTAAACTGGTCCATGACCCCTGGTATGCGGTAAATAGGCCCGTAGTAAGAAACATGCCCATATCATGATGCTTGCACCACCATGCTTCACTGTCTTCAGAGTGTACTGTGGCTTGAATTCAGAGTTTGGGGGTCATCTGACAAACTGTCTGTGGTCCCTGGACCCAACAAGCACAATTTTACTTTCATCAGTCCATAAAATGTTTCTCCATTTCTCTTTTGGCCAGTTGATGTTCTCAGCACATTGTATCCGCTTCCTCACATGTATTTTTTGTAACAGTGGGACTATGCGGGGACGAATTGCTAATAGATTAGCACAGGTGTCTTCTATCTGTCACAGTACTCACAGGTAACTTGAGACTGTCTTTGATCATCCTGGAGCTGAACATTGGCTGAGCCTTTGCCATTCTGGCTATTGTTCAATTCATTCGAATGGTCGTCTTCTGTTTTCTTTCACATCTCTCAGGTTTTGCTTTCCATTTTAAAGCATTGAAGATCATTTTAGCTGAACACCCTATGATTGTCTGCACTTCTTTTACTCTCTCCAATCAACTTTTTAATTAAAGTACGTTGTTCGTCTGAACAGTATCTCAAACGACCCATATTTCTCAGGCTTTCAAGGAGAAATGCAGGTACAACATGTGCTGGCTTCACCCTGAAATAAGGGCTACCTGATTGACACCTGTTTCTTCACAGAATGATTGACCTTACTAATTGAACTCCACACTGCTATTATTTTGAACACATCCCTGAAATATACAGACTCAAAAACATGTCGACCATGAATGCGTAGACTGTTGGTTTTCTAAGAGTCTACTGCAACAACTGGTAAATTGTTTTATATGTGGTAATATAATTTATAACAAAAACAGTAATTTATCTGGCTAGTCATATTGGACTGCTCTTATTTTGAACATAACTGTATTGCATTGTCTTGCTAGAGGATCCCATCTCCCCTGAGGAATACAGTTGCCATGTATAGGTGAACTAGATCTGCAAGGATGGATTTATACTCAAAGAGTGCCTTCCATGTGGATGAGTGGGCCAAAAGAATGCTTGTGTTTTCTCGTCAACTTCCTTCCATTCAATAAAGTAGAAATCATGACTCATTGGAGTAGGGAGCCCATTGTCAATCAGCGGAGGTCCAATTATGATACTCCCATGAAAATTAAAGCATTTTCTGCTGATGCAACTGTGTTAGTAGAGGTGCAATGACCATTCATCTGCTTCACAGTAGGGTTTGCTGAACTGTTCTTTTGATTAACGTCTGGCAGCCCACTGGTTCATTTTGGCAGTGAGCTGCTCCACCATAGCGTGTCAGTCCACCTTTGTGCATCTTCAAAGCTGAAATTCTCCTCCTACATCAATGGAGTGTGATGCCTCACAGTTTCCATGATGCGCAGTTTCAAAAATTCTTCCACTTTGACCTGAAAGCCAATTATCATCCCTTACTGCAACTCTTATAAATTGCCCCTTTTACCTATAACATCCCAGGATGATGCGTGCAGACAGCCTATTGTATATCTCATATACCAACCAAGCCAGCTCATGACACGTGACTACCTTCATGAGCTGTGTGCTGCCAATATGGAAAGTAGGAGGTGGTCATAATAATGTGACTCGACTGTGTATATTAATACTCTAAACCCTCTTACGTAGAATATAAAACAGGCAGTACAAGTAGCAAATGTAAATAGGGGTTGTAGCCACCATGAACTTTTTGTTTAGGGTAATCTATTAATCCTAAAAAGCCCCCATATTCCACCCCTTTGTATAATTATGTTTTAACAGGCTAAGGATAGGGAGAGACCCCTGTTCAGCTGATGGGACACAGGGTAAACAGATTTACTTTCTAAATCGAAAACTTCCCTTATAAACCTTACAGTAGCATAGTGATGAGAATAGACCAATTAGAATCCCATGGTGAATTGACTCTGACTCATGTCAGCTGAGAGAACCATACTCTCTTAGACCCATAAGGAACCATTGCAATGAGGGAAGCTTGATCCTGCTGTGCCTTGGATAAAACTCTCAATCATTGCTATTGGTGGAAATACCAAAGCCAAATATACCAATATAGCATTGACTACTTGAGGATTACCTTCCTTCTAAAAGAAGCTGAAGATGTATAGCGCTGTGTTTCAGTAGGATTAGTTGGGTATTTTTTACTTGGTTGTGATTTTGGCTGTTATTGATATACTTTTTATTTGTTTATAATAAGATTTAATACAGTATTGTTTTTACATTTCTATAATACTGTATTGGTTAAATTTCTTTTGGTATTCTTTATATTTATGGTATCCATTCTATTTGATTGGCCCTTGTATTTATAGGTTTACAAATTTAGTGCTAGACATAAATAAAAGATTTAATGTAGACAGTATTATAATTATTAGTCTCTCATAAATGTCTAATTTACTGATAATTCGTGCCAAAGAATCAAGCAGCCTCTCTGGATATTGTCTGCAAATAATGAGATCTTCTCCCTCAACTTTCTATAATCAAAGCCAACAGTTTTAAAATAATTTCTATTAGACATGGCAAGGTGCTCCTAACCTGCCACAAAAAATAAAGGCGATAAAGTGAATCCTTGACGAGTGCCTCTCACAAGGACAAGTGATAGAGATGGAATTGTTGCATTATTACTGGTGGGATTACAGAGATTACAATAGAACATCTTTGGCCATTTAATAAAGTTATCAAAGGGTATATTTACATGGCTTTTTGGATGCTGATTCCGAAGCTAATTTGTATTGTTTCTAATGCAAAAAATCTGTGTCGCAGTGCACACAACGGTGAACTTATTTTCAGTACTTAAAGAAATCAGCAGTGAAAAAGAACTGACATGTGAATTCCTGAGGCAGATTCAGCACTGAATCCTCACATAGTATATGGAAGCTGAAAATCTGCCAATGAAATCAGCATCATGTCTAAAATCTGCACCTACTGTTGTGGATTTTAGGTGTGGTTTCCACGTTCATTCAGCATTTAAATTTTCAGCACTGAAAAATAGTCATGTGAACCTACCCAAAAGGTTGAAGATCCTCCAGATGAACTACCATTCCATCGGCTCCTATATACTGATAAACACTGAAATCTGCTGCGTAGTGAAAAATGATGATTTTCTTTGCTGTATCTTAAGAAATATTGTAACTTTGTATAATTTTCCTTTTTTCTTAAAGACAAGCTTTTTAAAGCAATACAATAGTGGAATGCTTAATCGAGAAGCTACACAGACCTTAGTGAGTGCAGCAGAAAGTCATGTTGACAGCATTGGAAAGTAAGACAAAGGATCATCATGTGGACAAGAGTTTTTGAGAGAAGATCTAAGTATTGTCATACATACAGTGCCTTGCGAAAGTATTCTGCCCCCTTGAACTTTTCAACCTTTTGCCACATAATGATTAAAATATGATCGCTTGCACAGTGCTCCTTGGGATGTTTAAAGTTTGGTAAATCTTTTTGTATCCAAATAAAGCTTTAAACTTCTCAACCACAGTATCACGGATCTGCCTGGTGTGTTCCTTGGTCTTCATGATGCTCTCTGCGCTTTAAACAGAAGCCCGAGACTATCACAGAGCAGGTGCATTTATACAGAGACTTGATTACACACAGGTGGATTATATTTATCATCAGTCATTTAGGACAACATTGGATCATTCAGAGATCCTCACTGAACTTCTGGAGTGAGTTTGCTGCACTGAAAGTAAAGAGGCCGAATAATTTTGCACGCCCCACTTTTCAGTTTTTTATTTTTAAAAAAGCTTAAAATATCCAATAAATTTTGTTCCACTTCACAATTGTGTCCGACTTGATGATTCTTCACAAAAAAAATTAAAATTTTATATCTCTATGTTTGAAGCCTGAAATGTGTCAAAAGGTTGAAAAGTTCAAGGGGGCTGAATACTTTCGCAAGGCACTGTATTTCATGGACATCTTACAGGCAGGGCTCATAGGGCACATGCATATCAGCATATTACAGCTACAAACTTTGAGCTGTATGAAACTGTAATACAGCACTCAGACTTTTTTTTAAAGGGTCTGCTGTAAGATATGATGAATTCATTCAGAGGCATATAGAGATTATTCTCTATGTTACATGGATATCCACCTCTAGAAGAATTACTTCTAGGGAAGAGTAACTACATAACACATTGCTGGATGGAAATACTACATGGCTAGTATGGAGTCTACATCCAGTCTACTGCAGACAAATGTGTTATGAGTCCCTCATGTCCCACCAAGTCACTGGTTCTGTAAATTTTCATGGTCAAAGTACGCAACAGAACCGACCACTGATAATTTGGGGGATCTGTTAAAAGATTGTCTTGCAATTTGTATTGTCAGCAGTCTTTATTCTTCTAATTTTGCATAAATTTTTATGGAATTTATGCAAATAAGTACAGCCAATTGGTTTATCACTTACCTATGGCATGTTATCAGAGTTCTTCTTACTTTATTTCCATTGCCCACCAGTGGAGCTGATTCTTGGGGCCCACTAGTGGAGTTGATTTTGTACTTGTGCCAGCTACCATACCCTACTGCACATACTGCACATGACTCTTGTACTCTGCCTCTAGATGTCTGCATTTTTCTGCCTTCTTCCTTAAAAGTAGCCCAAAGAGCCCACCATGCCCAGGGACCCACAGGAATTTTCTTTGCTCCCATATTGGGCTGTTCTAGCCTGCTTATGTTACCATTGAAAATGGGAATAGGACCCCCTTGTTACTGGGATTGATGTAGACCAGGGCCCCACTGATTACACTATTATGATAGATTTTTTTTTTTAAAGTGACTATCTTCTAAATTAAGTGTCTGGTTTAGATGTTTGCCAGGGGAACCAAGGTCCCTGATTCATAGAAGAAGGAGGTCCCAAATCTTCACTGACACTAGTGCCGTGTGTAGCTCACTGCTACTTATTGACAGTGCTACATGGTGACAAAATAAGTAAAGTGAGGATATAGAAAAGTTCACTATTTTAATATTGTAAAATATTGTAGAAAAAAAAACAAAAACATAGCTGCTTCCTTACAGAATAAGTGGCAAACCTGTCCATGGTTTGAATCTGGTATTGTAGTTAAGCTCCACTGAAATAAATGGAGCTGAGCTGCTAAATCAAACACAACTTGTGGGCACTGTTTTATCCTCTAACATGTACTGATATAAATTTATTAATATTAACAGTTAGCTATACTCACATATTTGAATAATTGTTTGTTACATTAAAGGTTCATGGACATCGATCAAGTGAAAAAGTTCTGGGAAGCAGAAGGATTTCTTGTCTTTTTAAGAAAGCAGATGGAGCGTTGGGTGTATGACATTAAGGAAGAAAGAGTCAAATCTCCAAGGTTGGTACCAAGATAAGAGGACCCTAACAACAAAATGAGATGGGTCCCCTCCACATAATAACAAGAAACTAAAACAGCAGCATAAGTAGTAATGGGTGGGGATAATTGCTCCATATATCAGGTAGTTATATAGAGTGGTAAACCACCAACCTGTTTTTTACTGCAAAAAAAAAATATTATAATTTTGCTCCTCAGTGGGCCCCATAGCAATGATTGTGGTTTCTACAGCTATTAGGAGCCTGTTAAAGTTAGCACCATCATTACATTGCCTCTAAAATAAAATGTTCTTATCTTTCCCCAAAGAATTGGCCACGGCTCTCTGTTTGTTACCAGAGATTGTAAAAAAATTCTCTCAGACTCAGTTTGATTAAATGCACGGTATCTTCTTCATGTCCAATACTTTAATATAAGGTTATAAGTGATGAAGGGTTAAGAATGTGATAACTGTCCCCTGTTATACTGCTATCCTGTTCTCTTATAGATTTGGGGTCATCGCCCCAAAAAGGGCGTCTCCAAACCTCACCCTGGTGTACCATATTACAGCCCTTAATTCATTACACCCACAAACTTCATGCAAATGAAGTACTAATAATCCAGATTCTAGCACTAAACAAGCAAAATGAATAACCTAACCCTCTACGGGGATTATCAAATGTGTTTCCTCTCACTCAAATATATTCTAAGTAGGGTTCTTCAGAAGTTAAATGACTGTTGAGGTCTGTAAACAATAGCAAATATGCACCATGTCTACCAAAGATCCAAGTAGTAGACTGTTAGGATCCAACTTCTCTGTCTAAGATGACTTGCTTAAAGGGGTTGTCTCGCTACAATGATTGGGTTTTAATTAAAAGATCTTTAAAAAAACAAGCAGCTTTGCAATATATGTTCATTACAAATGTCCTACTGATTTTGAGCTAGCCCTGTTAGCAGGAGTGCATCAGCTCCTCAAATCTCTATAGCAGCCGACCTGTTGATCCTTATCTTACTGGCTGTCAGGTCTTTATGACTCCTCAGTCTTTGAAGACAGGTCGGAGCAGAGAGCCCCTCCCGCACAGAATGCTTCTGTAGTAGAGGGAGGGGGGAGGGAGGACTCTGGCATCTGTGTCCCTGCTTCCTGGATTAACCCTGTGTGTGCCTGCTTCCTCCTGCTCTCTACACAGATAGATGTGACAGCAGTGACCCTGTCTGTTACTATAATCATGATGTGTCTTTGGAACTGTGACTATACTAATACTATACAGATCAGGCATGTGAATACTTTATGCTCTCCTGTATTAGTGAGACATCCTGAGTATAGTAACACTTCCCTTGTTGTTGCTGGAGATGTGGAGACTTGTAAGCTAAGCAGAGGGTATAGGAACACTTGCATCCTCTCTGCTCTATTAGCACACCACTTCACATTCCTCTCTACACTCATAGATCAGCCCTCTCCTGCAACAGACCTAGGCAGACACACACAGGGTGAACTCTGGCAGCAAACCCCCTCCCCCCCCTGTATAGAAGTTACGTAGCTGCCTGTGTGCTGATGGGAGGGGGGAGAGGGAGCAGAAGAGACAGACAAGCTAGCACGCCCCTCAGTTCAACTTACCAGGCTCACTGACAGGCTGAAAGCTCATAATGAGACAACTCCTTTAAGTCATCTTAACCCTTTATCACCCCTAACCTTATATAAAAGTATTGGACATGAAGAAGATGTCTGGATATCGTGAATTCCATTAAACTGAGAACATTTTTTACAATCTTTTGTAAATGACTATATCTTTTCTCTTTCATTCATTAGGGACAATATTCCACATTACTTAATGCAAAAAGTATAATTATTGCATTTTCAGGCAATTGTAAGATTTCTGTAATCTCTGTTGTTTATGCGTTGGATTGGTTATTTTATGGAGTACCTGATTTAAAGTTAAATTTAGTCACATTCTGTCGAGCAACATTCTTTAATGTGTCTAATCTTATGAACAGGGCCGGGACGATGGTTAGGCAGAGGTAGGCGATCACCTAGTGCGCATTACCTCTGCCTGTAAGTAGGGGGCGCAGCGAAGGTATGGGGCCGACTCAGAAGCTGAGCCAGCTGCATACCTGAAAGATGCCAACTGTAGGTCACAGCCAGCACCTTCCTGCAGCTTAACTCCCCCCTCTCGGGCGGCGGGTGAGGAGGGGGGGGGGGCAGAAGAATCACATTGGTGTCAGTGCAGCAGGAAGGAATGTTAGGAGAAGTAGTATATCTCTCCTAACATTCCTTCCCTTCTTGCAGCTCCTGTCACATGAGAGGAAGCTGTCAGAACAGCAGCGCCCAGTGTACTGCTGGGAAGAGGGGCAGAGCTTCAGCTCCCTCTCTTCAGCAGAGCACTGAATGCTGAAGATAGAAGACTGCAGGACTCCAGGACAGGTGAGTGCTTTCTGTGGGTAGTTACGAAAGCGGAGATCAGGGCAGGGGGCGTAAGTAGGGCAGGGGTATCAGAGGGGGGGTATAATTAGGGCAGGGGGATCAGAGCGGGGGATAATTAGGGTGGGGGAATCAGACCTGTTCTCTCCTCTTTGGTTACAGGGTAGGTTCTAATTCTTAATTTATTACAGAACTAAACAGGGCACATGGGTTCCACATTAAACAACCCTTTTCAGTTACTCATTTGCTAGAAAGATTGATGATTATTGGCCTCTTCCTGAACAGCCATTGACATGTCAAGGTATCTTGAAGGTAGGCCTAAAGCTGTGATGGAAAAATGTTACACCCCATGCCTCATTCTCCACCCATTTTCTATAGTAAAGATGCAGTTAGTATTGTGGTTATAAATACAATATTCGGTCAGTTAAATATAATTGCTGTCACGGGTGGTCCCGCAGCCCCTCGCCCGGGCTGCGGGCGCACTCGTGCTGTCACCAGTCGGGTCCCCGCGGTCCCTGCCGGTCCCGCGGGTCGGGTCCCGGCTTCCCCCTTACCTTCCTGCGCTCCCGAGTCCACTCGTCCTCCTGGCCGGCCGGCGTGCGCGTGCCCGCGCCTTAGGCGCGCGCGCGCCGGCTCTCGGGGATTTAAAGGGCCAGTACGCCCATTATTGGTTAAGGCTGGCAGGTGACCCTATTTAACCCCCTTCCTTCCGGGTCACCTTTGCCGGATCTTTAGTGCCGTTCAGCCTTTAGAGAAAGCGTCTTCTGCCTCGTTGCCTGACTTCCGTGTACCGAACCTTTTCGCTCCTGAATCCTGACCACGAACCGTTGCCGCCTGTCCTGACCTCCTGCCTGTCCCCGACTTCGCCTACGTCTCACGATTCTGTACCACGCACTGCCTTGGCTGCCACCGCAAGCAAGTCACGCCAGTGGGGCGACCTGGTAGTTCTCCGCCGCAGCAAGTCCATCCCGCTTTGCGGCGGGCTCTGGTGAAAACCGGGTTCTACTTAGACTCCGCCCCCTGGTACGGCTTACACCATCGCTTGCGGTGGTCCAGCGGATCCACTACCAGCATTCGTTACAATTGCTACTTTAGATTCTAAAGTGATTTTCTTTAAAATTGTTGCTTTTTAAACCTTTACTGTGAACTTCTGTATTGAGCATTCAGAGCAGGAAGATAAATCCCTAATGAAAATGTGACATTCCAATGCACCAACTTCTACTAATTGTCAGTTATAGAGCATAGCTATAGGGTATGCATATAAGGGGTCCAAATATCCCCCTGCCACATAACAAAACACTAGAAATATATATTACACATGGTGGGCAGAGAGTTCTATGCAACCTAGGTGAGTGTCAATACCTTGTCCTGGTCTATGATCAAAAGAGCAACTTTAGAAATGTAAGCACTAACTCAAAAATTATTATTTTAGGAGTTACTTTTAATAATTTTGGCTTTTTTGTTCAATTATTTTTCAGATCTAAATATCTTAAAATATTTTACCGACTGGTTCAGAATGATCTCTTTGAACATGCAATATATGTTATAATACTAGTAAACATTTACCCAGTTGTCATTGACTTTATACCACAAATAAGTGAGTTGTATGTACCAGAACTGAAGATAATAAACATGGTTTTCCTTATGTTATTTACCTGTGAAGCAATCATTAAGGTAAGACTGCAAATTTTTTCCTCACCTTACACAGTGTATTTTATGGAAGTGGTTAGCTGTTTTTACTCCCTGGTGTATGTTTCTGCTGTCGTATCCACAATCACTTTGTGCTCAAAAAGATAAATTTTGGTACATAATATTTCATTCATTTAAGTTTTAAATCCTTCTCTTGATTGTGGAGGGCATTACACAATGAGTTGTTGTCACGCACTATGCTCACGGTTGTTTGTGACCTAACTTGCGTTTGCCATGCGACTTTTCCTTCCTTGTTTGGCCATGCTGTATGCACCATGCGGCAAATGCAGTTCCACCTGTATACTAAGGGAGGCGCAGCAGCGTCCTGCTGGGATTTATCCTTTTTAGGTTCAGGTGGGTGTGCATTCTCTGGCCAATCCCCTTTCACCTGCTGCTCTATTTAGCAGTTCCTTTTACACTTCTGGGCCTGAGTTTTGGTGTTTACCTGGCTCTGGTCATTCTGTTTTGTCTGCTGTTTACTCTTGTTTGGTCCTTGTCTGTTTGCTTAGTTCCTTTCTTGTGTTCCTGCCATGCTTGTGTTCCTAGTCATGTTTGTGTTCCTAGCCTTGTCCTTGGCGGTATTTCCTGCTTCTGTCCCTTTCTGTGCTCCCACTCTGTCTGCATTCTTTCTTCTGTCTTTGTATGTTTGGCCTCCATCTTATGTCTGTTCTATGTGTCTTGTTTGGTCTCCGTCCTGTGTCTGTCCCTAGACCTCTGCCCCATGTCTGTATCTTGGCCTCTGTTGTTTCCCTGTTCTGTGTGTCACACCGGGTAGCCGTCTGGGTTAAACCATCGTAACCATCAAAAATCATGTGAAGAACCCGATGGCTGCTTAGTCACCAGGGCTGTGGAGTCGGAGTCGTGGAGTCGGAATCGTTATAAAATGGACCTACTCCGACTCCCAAAATATATTATTAGTTGGTACAGTTAGTTCGAAGCAGTGCCAAGAGCAAGATAAATTTAGTCTTGCCAGTGCTACTGCTTGTTACAAGTAGCGCTACAGCCCGTGGTCCGGGCTGCAGGCGCACTCGTTTCCCTGTAGCGCAGCCCGCGCCGGGTGCGGGTGGTGCCGCATCCCGTGAGCGCACCCTCCACCGCAAGCCTCCGTCCTCACTTGACCTCGGTCCCGTCTGTGTGTGCGGCCGTTGCGCGCGCCCTCGCTCCTCCGCCGACTTTAAAGGGCCAGCGCGCCCATAATAGGAAACACCTGCCGCTGACCCTATATTAACGCTCCACCTCTTCCTGGCCCTTGCTGATTCCATAGTGCTCATACCTATGCGAGGAAGTCCTTTCTACGTTCCGGTTGCCTATACTGTGTACCAGTCCCTCCGGCTTACGTTCTCCGACCACAAACCTTCGCTGCCTACCCTGACCTTTCGGCCCGTCCCCGACTACGAGTTTGCCTGCCGATTCGGTACTGCGCCATTCCCTGGCTACCACCGCAAGCAATTTACATCAGGGGTAGCGACCTGGTGGAATCCCGCCGCAGCAAGTCCATCCCGCTTTGCGGCGGGCTCTGGTGAAAACCGGGACCCACTTAGACTCCGCTCCCTGGTGTGGCTTCCGCCATCGCTTGTGGTGGCCCAGTGGATCCACAACTCAGGACCGTTACAGTTGGAATCGGCCATGGATCCCGCCAAGGTTCCGTTACCCAGCGTGGAGGATCTGACGTCCATCGTTGCCCAGCAATCTCAGCAGCTGACGCAGCAGGCACAGCAGTTGGATCAGCTGACGTCCATGATGCAACAGCTCGTCGCCTCTCAACGGCAGTCTCCGCCACCATCTCCGCACGTTCCTGCACCTGCCGTCGCCCTCGCCGCCATGGGGCCCAAGCTCCGACTATCGCTTCCCTCAAAGTTTGACGGAGACCCGAAACTATGCAGGGGGTTTATTACTCAGTGCTCTATGCACGTGGAACTGATGGCCGACCAGTTTCCGTCCGAACGCGCAAAGGTGGCGTTCGTTCTCAGCCTGCTCTCCGGGAAGACTCTGGCATGGGCGACCCCCCTCTGGGATAGGGGTGATCTGCTGGTGGGCGACCTGCAGGCCTTTTTCAAGGAGTTTCGTGGCGTTTTTGAGGAACCGGCACGGGCTTCATCTGCGGAGACCGCACTCCTGAACTTACGACGAGGAGAATCCTCGGTTGGTGACTACGCCATCCAATTCCGCACCTTGGCCTCGGAGCTGACCTGGAATGAGGCTGCCCTCTGCGCCACTTTCAAGAAAGGCCTCTCTAGCCGGGTCAAGGACGCTTTGGCCGCAAGGGATCTTCCCTTGATTGATGTGCGCTTCTCCGAGAGGGAAGAGGAGCTCCGCCAGGAACGTGACTCTGCTCGACCTCGTCGCTTTCCGCGCTTGGCTCCGGTATTCCAGAAGCCTCCTATACCCCCACCTCAGCATTCTGGCGAGGAACCCATGCAGGTCGACCGTGCTCTATTCTCTGTACAAGAGCGTGCCCGACGCCGCACCGAGCATCTATGCCTATACTGTGCTAGTCCAGAACATTTCCTAAGGGACTGTACGCTACGTCCACGCCAGGGAAACATGCGCACCTAGGGCACGTGGGAGAGGCATCCCTAGGTGTGAACTGTTCCTCTCCACGTCTAACCATGCCGGTACAGATCACCTCTAGTTCTGGAGTAAGGATTCAAGCATCTGCCTTCTTGGATTCCGGTTCGGCGGGAAATTTTATGGATGCTGCCCTGGTGTCGAAGCTTTGCCTGTCCACCATCCGCCTCGTTAAGCCTCTGGCGATTTCTCCTGTGAGTGGGGAGGTCCTGCGCGACACTATCCAATACTGCACGGAGCCCGTTACTATGCATGTAGGGGCCCTTCACGGCGAGAGGATCGTGTTCTACGTACTACCACGCTCCTCGTCTGCTATCCTGTTGGGATTACCCTGGCTGCAATGCCACGCACCTGTCTTAGACTGGAAGATGGGTGAAGTTACACGTTGGGGACAGGACTGCCGACATCGTTGTCTTGCTGCACCTCGCCCGGTGCTTCACACTTCTCCGCCTACACCCTTGAAGCCATTGTCTGGGCTGCCTGCGGAGTACCAAGACTTCACCGATGTGTTCTCTGAAAAACAGGCTGAATCCTTGCCGCCTCACCGCCCCTACGACTGTCCTATCGACCTATTGCCTGGCACGACCCCGCCTCGGGGCAGAGTCTACCCGCTGTCGGTCCCCGAGACCAAGGCCATGTCTGACTACATACAGGAGAACCTCAAGAAAGGCTTCATCCGCAAGTCCTCTTCACTGGCCGGAGCAGGCTTCTTTGTATCGACCTTGTATCGACTACCGCGGTCTGAATAAGATTACGGTGAAAAACCGCTACCCACTGCCGCTGATCTCGGAGCTCTTCGATCGGCTTCGCGGGGCTAGGATCTTCACCAAACTGGACTTGCGAGGGGCCTATAACCTTATTAGAATCCGAGAGGGCGACGAGTGGAAGACAGCATTCAACACGCGGGACGGGCATTTCGAATACCTAGTTATGACCTTCGGCCTCTGCAACGCCCCTGCGGTGTTTCAGGGGTTCGTTAACGACATCTTCAGGGACCTCTTATATGTGTGCGTGGTCGTGTATCTGGACGACATACTGATCTTCTCGCCTGATCTCAAGTCCCACCGTCTTCATGTGCGCCAGGTCCTCAGTCGTCTTCGGGAGAATCGCCTCTTCGCCAAATTGGAGAAATGCCAATTTCACCAATCCAGTCTGCCCTTCCTAGGCTATATTGTCTCCGCCAAGGGACTTCAAATGGACCCGGCCAAACAGTCTGCCGTCCTGCAGTGGCCTCGTCCAACTGGCCTTCGGGCCATTCAACGGTTCTTAGGCTTTGCAAATTATTAACGCCAGTTTATTCCACACTTCTCGACACTGGTGGCTTCCATTGTGGCCCTTACTAAGAAGGCTGGCAATCCGAGGCTGTGGCCACAAGCGGCTGAAGATACCTTCTCCCGGCTCAAGGTGGCCTTTGCATCGGCACCCGTTCTGTCTCGTCCGGACGTAGAGAAACCGTTTTTCCTGGAGGTGGACGCATCGTCCGTAGGAGCAGGGGCGGTGCTTTCTCAGCGGGATTCCAAGGGCAAGTCGGTCACGTGTGGGTTCTTCTCCAAAACGTTCTCTCCTGTGGAGAAGAACTACACTATTGGTGATCGTGAACTGTTGGCCATTAAGTTGGCCCTTGAAGAGTGGCGTCATCTGCTTGATGGGGCTCAACATCCGGTGACTATCTACTCGGACCACAAGAATCTGGTGTAGCTCCAGACGGCCCAGCGCCTTAATCCCCGGCAGGCTCGTTGGGCCCTCTTCTTCTCGCGGTTCAATTTTACGATCCATTTCTGTCCAGCCGAGAAGAACGTCAAGGCCGATGCCCTGTCACAGGCATCGGACGTGGTGGAGGAGGAGTCTCCACCTTCTCACATCACGTCCGACGCCCAAACGTTTGATCACCGCAGCTCCGGTGGATTTACGGCGGATACCTCCGGGCAAGTCCTATGTACGTCCTTCACTTTGGAAGAGAATCCTGAAATGGGGTCATGGCTCTCGGGTAGCCGGACACCCGGGAACTCAAAAGACTGCACAGCTCATTAGTCGGTACTACTGGTGGCCTGACCTAATCAAGGATATGAAGGATTTTGTGGCCTCGTGCTCTTTGTGCAGTCGCAACAAGACACCTCACCTTAAGCCAGCAGGATTGCTCCTTCCCCTGCCCGTTCCGGACCGTCCATGGTCCCATATTGCCATGGACTTCATCACGGATCTCCTGCCGTCGGCGGGTAATACTGTCATTTGGGTCATCGCCGATCGTTTTTCTAAGATGGCGCATTTTGTACCCTTGCCCGGGCTACCTTCGGCACCTCGTCTGGCAACACTCTTCTTCCTGCATGTCTTCCGCCTGCATGGCCTTCCTCGACACATTGTGTCCGATCGCGGAGTTCAATTTGTCTCCCGTTTCTGGCGGTCTCTCTGTTCCCAGCTTAAAGTGGATTTGGACTTTTCCTCCGCTTACCATCCGCAGTCGAAAGAATTAACCAAATCCTGGAAG
Source organism: Phyllomedusa bahiana (assembly GCA_025379985.1). NCBI lineage: Eukaryota > Metazoa > Chordata > Amphibia > Anura > Hylidae > Phyllomedusa > Phyllomedusa bahiana. The sequence goes on from JAODAL010016502.1 coordinate 38,388, forward strand.
GTTACCTACGCCATTTTGTCTCGGCCCAGCAGGATGATTGGGCAGACTTGTTACCCTGGGCCGAATTCGCCCACAATTCCTTGGACTCTGATTCTACGGGCGCTTCCCCGTTTTTCCTGGTGTATGGGCTACATCCCCGCCCACCCCTCCCACTGTCATCGGTCTCGGACGTTCCTGCTGTGGACACCCTGATCCGTGATCTGAAGTCTATTTGGAACAACACGCAGCAATCCTTGAATCGGGCCTCCGCTCGAATGAAGCTTCAGGCGGATAAACACAGGAGGTCTCCGCCCTCTTTCGTGCCTGGGGATAAGGTCTGGTTGTCCTCCAAATATGTCCGTATGAGGATTACTTCCTACAAACTGGGTCCTCATTTCCTTGGCCTGTTTGAAGTCCTGAAGAAAATCAACCCGGTGGCCTACAAGCTCCGGCTTCCCCCCTCGAACTCTTTCCACGTTTCCCTACTAAAGCCAGTCATCTTGATCAGATACGTTCGGAGGGTGTCTCCTCCTGCCCCAGTGGCCGATTCCTCGGACGTCTTTGCTGTGAAGCAGATCCTAGCTATGAAGAAAACTAAGGGGGAACGTTACTTTCTGATCGATTGGAAGGGGTTCGGTCCCGAGGAAATATCTTGGGAGCCGGTGGATAACATCATGGACTGGGGATTACTCCAGAGATTTCTTCAGGGCAAAAGAAGGGGGAGACAAAAGGGGTGGGGTACTGTTACGAGTGGTGCTACAGCCCGTGGTCCGGGCTGCAGGCGCACTCGTTTCCCTGAAGCGCAGCCCGCGCCGGGTGCGGGTGGTGCCGCATCCCGTGAGCGCACCCGCCCCCGCAAGCCTCCATCCTCACCTGACCTTGGTCCCGTCTGTGTGCGCGGCCGGTGCGCTCGCCCTAGCCCCTCAGGGCGCCGGCTCTGTCAAGTTTAAGGGGCCAGCGCGCCCATAATTGGAAACCTGCCGCTGACCCTATATTAATGCTCCACCTCATCCTCGCCCTCGCCGATTCCATAGTGCTCATACCTATGCGAGGAAGCCCTTTCTATGTTCAGGTTGCCTATCCTGTGTACCAGTCCCTCCGGCTTACATTCTCCGACCACGAACCTTCGCTGCCTGCCCTGACCTTCCGGCCCGTCCCCGACAACGAGTTTGCCTGCCGATTCGGTACTGCGTTATTCTTTGGCTACCACCGCGAGCAAGTTACATCAGGGGGAAGCGACCTGGTGGAATCCCGCCGCAGCAAGTCCATCCCGCTTTGCGGCGGGCTCTGGTGAAAACCAGGACCCACTTAGATTCCGCTCCCTGGTGTGGCTTCCGCCATCGCTTGTGGTGGCCCAGTGGATCCACAACTCAGGATCGTTACACTGCTCCCATATCTTCAGCATCATCAGATGAAGAGTGTAATTGATGACATGGAGCAGGCAAAGCGCTGCCCCAGGGGAAAAGATTCCTCTCCCATAGGGAACAGATTGACCAGATTTCAGCAATATTTTTCACTTGCTCTCAAAGAAGTAGAAGAGTTCAACCATTCATCAAAACTGACTGTGCATGAGGCAATTCCTTTATACCCTGAGATTGTTAGAGATGTTGCCCCTGTGGTCACTGCTTTGCCACCAACCCAAGTTAGTGTAGAGAAGCTGCTCTAGCCTGGAGATAATGAGATCAGATTTGAGGTCGTCTATGAAGGATCTGATTTAGGCAATAATATTTCTCAGAACAAATTCATAGACTCTACAAATGTTGTTATTCAGGAAGTTTTTGTTGAAAATAGTTTTTTCCCACTTACTGCAGATTTTTACATATTTACAATTTTTTAAGTTTTTTGTGTTCTAAAGTCTTATCCAATAAATATATTTTACACTGAGAAGCAAAAGGGTAACAATGTCTTGAACTTGGGACTTTCAGGCTCTATATCTCACCATCCACTGCAGCTTTAAACAGTGAGACTCCAATCATTTTATAAACAATGATCTTGCCTATCTCATACACAACTTTGACCTGCAACTATTTAGCATCTGCTTAGTTCTGCAGATTCTTGTCATGTAAATGACATTGTTACTGTTACTCCTGGTGGTGGGACAATCTTTTTCTTCTTGTTACTACAAATTACAACCTGTTCTCACAATCCCTAATAGCTCAGTGTGTTATTAGGCTGATTCCCAAGTGAAAGGTCACTGGTTTGAATCAAGCAGCAGCCATAAAAGACATTTTCCAACAAAAGAGAAACAGCATCATCCAGCTCATCGATAGTGGTCTCTCAGCCAAGAAAATCACCAAATTGCATCATGTAAGTGTTATTACAATTGGAAGAATATGAAATGAAGTCTGTTCATCCATTCAAAAGCCAAGAGATGGACATCCAGGCAAAATATCAAAATCAACAAGTTGGCTCATCACAAGATCCATTAGTTCTAATGCGACAGACACGGCAGTAACGGCGGCTTGTAGGCTTCGTAAGAGTGAGATAACAGATGTCCATACAAGCACAATGCAACACGCATTACACAAGCCTGCAATGATGGCCTAAAAGAAGATGAAGAAGCCTTTACTTCAGTCTCGTCATAAGAAGCATTGGCTCCAGTTTGCAAAAAAGTACGAAAAATGGAAGATTGGAAACGGATGATTTGGAGCGATGAGAGGAAAGTCAATAGACCGAGCTCTGATGGGGGCAGAATGGGGCTAATGGATGAAGAAATTGAAGAAACTGTCAAGTTCAGTGGAGGAGGCCATGTTATATATGAGTATCCTACAAGATGAGTTACTTCATACACTCGTGTACTATGGGTATGAAAAAGACAACCTAGATTTCCAGCAGGACAATGACATGAAGCATACGTCAAGGTTGGAAAAGGAATGGTTCAATGACAATGAAGTAGAGTTGCTGCATTGGCCTCCACAGTCCTCAGACCTCAACCCGATCGAACACTTGTGGGTAGAGCTGAAGAAAAAGCTGTATTCATATCCAAGTCCAGTATCCACCAACATTGAGAAAGTGCAGAAGAGACCTTGGATCAGATTATGGTCAATACATGCTGGAATCTGATCCAGAGCCCAGAAGGATTCAGGCAGTATTGAAAGCCAAAGATAGATTTACCAAATACTAACAAAATAATAAAAACTAACATTTTGATTTTTAGGAGCAAAACAGTAACAATGCAGTTACATAACAAGAATCTGCAGAACTAAGCAGATGCTAAATATGTGCATGTCAAATTTATGTATAAGATAGGTAAGATGATTGTCTATAAAATTATGGTAGTCTCATGTTCAAAACTATATTGGATGGTGAAATATGGAGCCTGAAAGTCAAAAGTTCAAAATATTGTTACCATTTTGCTTGTCAGTGGATGTTCTACCTAAATAGATTGAATATTGTGTCATAAGGTGATAAAAAAAACTGATGTTACCATATTACTACAGTTATCACTTAAACATGCGCCATGTATGAGGGAGTCAGGAGTTGGAGTCGGGAGTCGGAGTCAGGGAAATTGAAGAGTCTGAGCCGGAGCTTTGGCTTGCCAACTCCACAGCCCTGTTAGTCACACCCCCTTGGAGTAACCCGGTAGTGGAAGAGTGGGGTTACAACCCGCTGATTTGTGACTGTTGTTCACCACTTTTCTATATGGCAGAAATATAGCACCCTGGACTCTTTTCTTCATCTTACACCATGTGCACACAAGACCAGATTAAGTTATGTTAGATCAAAAGAGTCTTCATAATAGACTTTCTAAATCTCTTAGAAAAGAGTCTGATTTTGTCCTTAACATTACAGATTCAGTTTATGATCAGAGCCATAACACAGCTGTGTGATTGCTCCTTTAGGGTATGTTCACATGGCATAACTGCGAGGCGCATTTAGGTGCGTATTTGCGCTTCAATATGCCTGAAATGCACCCCACAATTATGGTAATTCAAAGCTCTCATAGAGTCATCCATCTTTCCCGGTGTACAATACGCTTATAGTGTACGGCGGGGAGAGAAGTGACATGTCATTTCTTTGCAGCGCTTATGCGCCATGAATGATGACAGTGAATGGGGCCGCCCTCCGCGCATGCTTTAGAAGTACGCGCTGAACAGCGTTTTCCTCTACGAGCGCATACAGCTAACACTTGAGTCAGCTATCGGTGTCCGGACGCTGCCATGGCCTGGCGCTGGAGCGCATAAAGCTGCAGATACTATTGCGGAGCAGAGAGCGAGCAGCAGACTTACAGCCTTCCGGAGTATCTGGCACAGGCGGAGTGCTGTGCCAGGAAGAAGACGGAGTGCCTCGGAGCAGCAGGGGAGAGATGAATACTTGTATTTTTTATTTTTTTTTAAAAACCCTGCCTATTGGGGATGTATAGCTGCCTATACCTGCGTATCAGGACATATATCTGCCTATGCCTGCCTATGGGGGACATTGAACAGCCTATACCTGCCTATGGGGGACATTAAACTGTCTATACCTGCCTATGAGGGACATATACCTGCCTATACTTTGCCTATGGGGGACATTAAACTGCCTATACCTACCTATGTAATTTTATTTGTATCCATTTTTATTTTTGAAATTTACCAGTAGCCGCTGCATTTTCCACCCTAGGCTTATACTCGAGTATATACGGTACTTTAAAGAAAAAAAAAACAAATATGCCCTTGGTGACAGAGGTGCTCCCTCCAAATATATAATGACAGGTTATACAAAACTCAACCCAGATAAGTCATTTACTGTGTACACCTTGATCAGAAAAATGTAATACAAAAATAAAAAAAATATTTTTTAATAAATCAGCAATATACAGCTAACACTTGAGTCAGCCATCGGTGTCCGGACGCTGCCATGGCCTGGGCGCTGGAGCGCATAAAGCTGAAGATACTATTGCGGAGCAGAGAGCGAGCAGAAGACTTTCAGCCTTCCTGAGTATTTGGCACAAGCGGCGTGCTATGTTATCACGATGCCTGTGCAGAGACAAATACCAAGGAAAAAATTCATACACTTACCCTCAAAAAGTCCAGAAAGGGAACTAACCCTACCTAGGAAAATATAAGTGATAACTGATAAGGACGACTCTACCTGGAACCTGCTACATAGTCTGACTTGTGACGATTTGTCTGCACATTTGATATTGGGCTACATATTCTGCGCTGATTGCAGTAAGTTAATATAAAAAAAGTATATATACAGACATCATGTACTAGATACATAGTTCTATTGTCATATTATTGTAGTAACAACTTTTTTTTCTATCACAGATTCTTGCTTTAAGAAGAGCATACCTTTCTAGTTACTGGAATGTATTTGACTTCATCCTTTTAATCATTGGACTTGTTGAAATGCTGGTGGACAGCACTTTGTCTTTAGAAAAGCTTAAGTCAATCAAAGCACTTAGATTTCTGCGTTTACTTCGGTCTCTTCGTCTATTTAAGGTAGTTTTCATCATTATATAAGAAAGGGTAAATGTTAAAATAATAGTATCAAAATAGTAACCAAAAACAAAATGCCATTGATAATAAAACATAAGTGGCTTCATCCTCCCTTCCCTTTAACTAAGAACTACTTGAATTCTTCATGAGAAGGATTCACTAAATTGTTTAGACATTCTGTTTAGAGAGAACCTGTCACATAGGTTATGCCCCTCTTGCTGAGGACAGCACAAGCTAGTAATAGACATGCTGTTTCCAGCGCTGGGTCCCTTATTCTGTAAGATGCTGTAGTTTTGGAGTATTTAATGCTCAAATCTGCAGTTTTCACCTGAAAAGAGTCATGAACAGAGTCAGTTTTTTCAAACCTCGCCCATCTGAGGCTAGCCCCGCCCACCTCAACTGATAAACCTATTACTTTGAATAGGTAGAAACATGAGAATAATTGCCAGGTGGGCGGGGCTAGCCTTTGGTGGGTGGGGCTAGCACTTGCTCATGAGTAAGATTTTAGCATTAAATACTCTGAAACTACAGCATCTTACAGAATAAGGGACACAGTTCTAGAAACAGCAGGTCTGACACTGGCTTGTGCTGTCCTCAGCAAGGGGGGCATAATCTATGCGACAGGTTCTCTTTAAACTGTCTAGTCTAAGTTTCCATCACTTATTAGTTGGCTTAGTTACCATCAATTGTGCAAAAATGTTTAAGTATTGGCTGGGGGGTGACAGCCCTAAATATTGTTTCATGATAATCATTGATCATTTCTCATAGTGGCATACACTGTAGTCAAATGAATGAAGGTTTATAAAGGCATGAACAATCCCAGAACTAAATCCTTGTTTTTATTGGATTTTCTCACATGCCCTTCCTTACAAGGCTTTTTTTCTTTCTATTTTTTCATAGATTGTAATGCCATCAGTACTGAACATCTTAGATAAACAGCTGAGTAAGCAGTTTAGCTTTGGTTATGATATAGCAATGGGTTTAGTAGTCAGTGAAGAAGATGTGCAGAATTTAATAGAGCTAATTTCTGATGAGGATGTCATCACACAGGTGAGAATAATATTTTTACATAAAAATTTTTATATTATAGTGTTGCTGAATAAAGCATACAGACATTATCTGAAGTTGAGTTGTAGAATGACATCTGAAGGAGGCATCAAAGCTAACACCTGATTGGGAGAATATAGCTAAGATCTGATAGGGGAAACAAATTGTATGTTTTTACATAAAAACTGATTTTGGGAGAGGGATGTAGGAAAACTTTCACTTAGGTTCAACTTTGGTGTTATATAAATACACTTATGCATAAAATATATGAAGAAAACACAAGCTACAGATGTGGCCCTGTAAATAAGACCCTGCTGTTGGCTACATTGATGAGCTACTGGGAATAATCTCTCTCACTCTGGTAGACTGGGAGAAACACTTGCTTTGGCGCTGTACAATACTATATTTTTCCTGTAGGAGTCACTATTTAAATATTAATACAAAACCACTCTTTCCAAAATACAAAGGAATTATATACTATCAAATTAACCAACCAAAAAATAATTCCATATAAAACATAACTTTTAATAAATATTATCTAATCTAAAATCTACCTACCTAAAATAACCAAGGGGAACAATAATCCCTATACAACCCTAATCTCTCCCTTAGCGGAGAACTCGCCCCGAAAAGGGTGACCACACAAATATAATACCCTATACAGCCCTGTTCTTTGTAGGTAGGCTACAGGTTAGTATAAACTAACAAAATCTTAATAAGTGTGATACTAGTTTCAACATACCACTACTATAACAATGTACACATATAACTACAAGAATGATATTTACAACAATGAATTAAATCTGTATCTAATTCAGATAAATGAATAAAGTATTCGAGTAGATATATCTCACTTATATTACATTTACTGATAAGAATTATCAGACGCGTTTCGTCCAAATTCAAAAAGGACTCCTCAGTGGGGCAACAAAATATCCAGTCTCATAACATGTGTTTAAAGGAGAAGACTGTACATACCAAAGAAGAAATCTACTCAATTTCAATACCCGAACATCTCCAGGAAAGGTTTCCTGGTGGGTAACAGGACTGGTATTCCTGTCTGGGCAAATAGAGCCCTGGTTCATAAGCTTAGCTTATTGACACACAAAAAAAATAGCAGCCCGCCAATTCTTTGCGCACATTTTTGATCAAAACCGTGAGGACCCATCCACCAACAACAAGGTGACCTTAGTGCAGATGGAACTTTACACTAGACTTGTGTTTTAACCTAGCTTGGTGCTCATAAAGGTCCCAGCTATACTCCTTTCTGATAATAAACAGCTTATGTGGATGGGTAGAGTACAAGACCAAAATAAATGCAGTCACTCCCCCCTGCATGCTATTTAAATATGTTTCCACTAACACGACAGTAAGGCTATGTCTACACAGCATAGAAATATCATCGGATTTTGGGCGGATTTAGTATTTTGTGCTGCATAGACATCATTGAAAATCTCCGCACTGTAATCTATACAGCACATATTTCTTATCATCAGTTTTAAAATCCGGCAGAATATGCAACATGTATATGCCGCAGGATTCCACCCAGATATGTTGTCAGCCCTATACATTGAATGTACGGGGCCGATGGCAAATCCGAAAAACCAACTGCGGTTTTAGCACAAATCTGGCCAAAAACCATGGTTCTGCTGTGGTCTAGCAATGTCAAAATGCCGTTGGATTTTGGACAGTATTTTGACATATGCTGTGTGGACCTAACCTAAAAGGTAATGGTCAATGAAAGTGGATGTTTTCCAGATGTAATATTTTTTAAAGGGGTTGTCTACTTTGTGAAAAAATGTATATAATGCTCCAGGGATACAGCTACATGAAAAAACCTATACTCATCCTCTCCTGGTCCTCGGGTTTAGTGCCGCAGTTCTACAGTCTTCTGCTTACAATCTTCTACATTCAAATGGACACATCATCATTGCAGCCGCTGATTGGCTATAGCAGTCATGTGCCTTTACTTACATCAACATTTACAGCTGATCACTCTCAAATGATAAAGTAAATCAGAGGCCTGTTACCACTGCAGCCAATCAGCAGCTGCAGCAGTGACGTGTCAATTTGAAAGTAGAAGATTGTAACAGAAGACCATATAACTGCAGCACTGGAACTAAAGACCAGCCGAGGGTGAGTATAGTTTTTTTTTTGTTTGTCCGGGGCCCCGAGAGCAGAGGATTTCAATTATTTTTCTGCCACAGACCCCCAACTCCGGTCCTATTTTGATTGGGACCCCCAAATTCTTGTTCATCTAACAACTCAGTAGCATTGTAGCCGATGAAAAGTGCGTACTAGATGCACATTAATAGTAAACTACAAACATAACAGAAATAATGCATTATCGGAAATTACTACAGTTACTACAAACTACAGTCATTCAGGTCAGTGTGAAGGCTGTGACTGTTAATCACTGCACAATTTGTTCAAATGTGGCTCTATGCGCAACAAACACGTTTCTCATCTTCAATGTACAATAATGATAATCAATGATAAAGGCAATAATTATTAAAAGTAAAACTGCACATAATAGTGACCATTTCATATACCATATATACTCGACTATAAGTCGACCCGAATATAAGCTGAGGCTTATATTGTGCCTTTATTTTGCCACAAAAATCTGGGAAAACTTATTGACTCGAATATAAGCCTGAAGTGGAAAATGCAGTGACTACTGGTAAATTTCAAAGATAAAAATGGATACCAATAAAATTACATAGGCAGGTATAGGTAGGTTAATGTCCCCCATAGACAGGTATAGACAATTTAATGCCCTTCATAACCAGGTATAGGCAGGTATATATCCCCCATAGGTAGGTATAGGCAGGTATATGTCCCCCATAGGTAGGTATAGGCAGTTTAATGTCGCCCATAGACAGGTATAGGCAGGTAGAGACACGTATATGTCCCTCATAGGCAGGTATATGTCTCCCATAGGCAGGTATAGACAGGTATATGCCCCCCATAGGCAGGTATAGGCAGGTATAGGAAGGTATATGTCCCCCATAGGCAGGTATAGGCAGGTATATGTCTCCCATAGGCAGGTATAGGAAGGTATATGTCCCCCACAGGCAGGTATAGGCAGTTTAATGTCCCCCAAAGGCAGGTATAGGCAGATATATGAATGTATATGTCCACCATAGGCAGGTATAGGCAGGTATATGTCCTCCATAGGCAGGTATAGGCAGGTATATGAAGGTATATGTCTTCCATAGGCAGGTATAGGCAGTTTAATGTCCCTCATAGGCAGGTATATGTCCCCCATAGGCAGGTATATGCAGTTTTTTTTTTTTAAGTAAAAAAAATAAAAGTACTTGCCTCTCTCCCCTGCTGCTCCAATGCACTGTGTCTTCTTCCCGGCACAGGCAGCGTAATGTCATCAAGCCGCTCAGGCTGCGTGATGACATGGCACACCGCCTGTGCTGGATACTCCGGAAAGCCGCAAGTCTGCTTGCGGCCTTACGGAGTCCTATTGCGGAGCAGGCAGTGCTCACTCTCTGCTCCGCAATAGTATCTTCAGCTGTATGCGCTCCCAGAGGAAGCGTATACAGCTGAAGAGATCGGCGCCAGCGCCTGGGCCATGGCAGCGCCCGGACGATGATGGTGACTCGAGTATAAGCACGTTTTTTGTGCTGATAAACTTCATACGCCAGTATCTACAGTAATAAAAAATAAGAATATAATTCTGATGATTATAATGACAATAATGTGAAGTGAAAAATATTTAACTAAATAATAAATTAATTTAAAATTAAAGTTGCATACATTTATATACACATAATGATTTGTCCAATAAATTGCTCTCTATAAATAGTAATCCCAATATAAGTTTAAACAGAGACATCACCTCCACATAGATGAGTGTACAATATATACCGAGACATCCCCCTCCCATAGATGAGAGCGCATAGTATATACTGAGAGATCACCACCCCATAGATGAAAGTGCACAGTATATACCGAGAGATCAGCCCCCATAGACGAGAGCGCACAGTATATCAAGACATCACCCCTCCTGTAGACGAGAGCACACAGTATATACTGATACATCACCCCTCCAATAGACAAGAGTGCATAGTATATACCGAGACATCACCCCCCTATAGACGAGAACTAAAGTACATACCAAGACATCACCCCAACACTCCCATAGAGGAGACCATACAGTATATACTGAGACATCAACTCCTCATAGACGAGTTTAGGATTATTGGGATTGGGATTATCATTTAAAGAGTGCAGTATATTGGACAAATCATTATGTATATATAAATTTGTGCATCTTAAATGAATTTATTATTTAAATAAATATTTTTTCATTCACATTATTGTCATTATAATCACCAGTATTATATTCTTATTTTTTATTATATGAAATTTTAAATTTTTTATTATCGGATAAAACTACTACAGGCAAAAGATGAAAAAACTGTTCCTCGAGCTCAAATAAATATATATGAAGAAACTGTAGGGTGCACTTAACTCTTATATATATTTATTTGAGCTTGAGGAACAATTTTTTTCATCTTTTGCCTGTAGGAGGAGGTTTATTCAATAATAAGAATATAATATATACAGAGGGAATATACCAAGCCCTGACACGCCGAATGTAATCACAAGCCGAGTGTGACTGCAAGTACCTGAGACTAATCAAACCAAAATAGATGCTTGCGTCAACATCACTCCTGTCCTCATATAACTAGAGGTGTGGCATCGAGTACGTGTTGTCTGGTGAATGGAGGGTGCAAATAGCACAAATAGTTCCATGGACCAGAATAAAACTTGCGCTTTAAACTGTGATTGAATGGGTCACCTAGTGTTCATCTATATATTCTCATAGATTTGCTTTTGTTTTCTATGTTTTTTAGAGATTGCATTCTATTCTTGAAACAAACAGACAGCAATCTTTAAAGGAGCTAGGTAGGTGTCAAATATTTAACATACTCAATTTACAACTTAAATTATAGTTACAACAGATGTGTAATTTTTGGGGAAAACAAATGTTGTGACGGGTCTGTAGGGAACACCCGACTTTAGTGCAATGATTCATGAATATCTATGTATCTAAATGGTATTTTTTTAGGATTTTTGCAAAGAGACTATCCAGATATAGTCACAGCAGTAAAAACCAAACAGGCAATCCGAACTATTCTTAACAGTGCCAAAGAAGCTCTAAGGATCTTGATATCTGGTGGAATCATAGACAACCTTGAAGGATCAAAACTAGAAAAGGTAGTCATATATTAAAGCAACAATACATGAATACTTAACCGAAAATAAAACTACCCATAACCACCAGGCATTAGTAAAAGTGTTCTTAACATATGTTTAATATAATCATTACATTAGTTTCAATATGTTCTCAGGTCATTCAGCTAAAGATCAGACAGATATCAAATTTACCAACCAACATCTCACCACCCACAGCAGAGGAACTACTCCGCAGTGTTTCCTGGCTTGAAAACTCAAATGAGCAAATCCAGTTCATTAAGGTACAGACATCACCTACATTCTGAGAACTCATTGTGAGTGGGTGTAATTAAAAGAAAGACAATATATAAGAAGAAGATGTTTTTGCTTTCTTGTTATTTGTTTTACTAAATATTTTTATTCTTCATGGAAATGTATCAATGAACTAACAACTGGGCATTACCATTACTTTATGTCAATAGGACTATGTCCATACACAGTCTTACACTATCCCAAGGGCCACACAATTCTCTAGAGAGGAATACTTAAAGATTTGCAAGTTATGGTTTCAAAGGGACATTTCAAGAGGCAGAGGAAGAGGAAGGAATGGGAATATCAGCTAATGCAAACATTGCAAACTTTGTAATATGGGTCATGCCACTTTATTTGTGAACTAGTCTGTCTATTGAGACCACAAATTACAAACTGACTCCAAACAGAAAACAGCAAGTGCTAATTTTCCCCTTGTTACACCTTTTGCAGATTATTTCTTGACCTGTTGAAAATAACTTCTTTGTTTATATTGCATTTAATTATTTGCTACGTTTTTAAGACCCTTTTAAAACCACAATCTAGTAGGTATAAAAGTCTTGACATTTCTGTTTTCTATTATAACATACACTCACCGGCCACTTTATTAGGTACACCTGTCCAACTGCCGTTAACACTTAATTTCTAATCAGCCAACACATGCGGCACTCAGTGCATTTAGGTATGTAGACATGGTCAAGACAATCCCTGCAGTTCAAACGAGCATCAGTATGGGAGAAAGTTGATTTGAGTGCCTATTGAAGTGGCATGGTTGTTGTGCCCGAAGGGCTGGTCTGAGTATCAGAAAGCTGATCTCCTGGGATTTTCACGCACACCTCTCTAGGTTTACAGAGAATGGCCGAAAAAGAAAAAACATCCAGGTGACGCAGTCCTGTGGGCGGAAATGCCTTTTGATGCCAAGGTCAAAGTAAATGGCTGACTGGTTCAAGCTGATAGAAAGGCAACAGTGACTCAATGCCACCTTTACAACCAGGTAGGCAGAAAGCATCTGAATGCACAGTACGGAATTTGAGCAGATGGGCAAGCGCAGAAGACAACCGGTCCACCCTTTCGCTAAGAACAGAACTGAGCTCCAATTTGCCCAAGTCACGAAATTCGACAGTAAAGATGGAAAAACGTTGCTGTCTGATGAGTCTCGATTCTGCGCGAATGGATGTTAGGTCAGATTGGCGTAACAAATAAGCAGGTCCACCCTGCTTTTCAACGTTCAGCTGGTGGTGGTGGTGTATGTGTGGGAATTTTTTGCACTTTGGGCCCCTGGTACCCATGAGATCGTGCAACACCTTGTGAATCTATGCACGAAGAATTGAGCAGTCTTAAAGGGCAAAAGGGGTCCAACCCGTAACATGGTGTACCTAAAAAGGGCCGGATGTAATATCTCACATATTATTATATATTATTTATTTAGAACGCCCTGGTTCCAGGCCTGACAATGGTTCATACATAACTAGGTCAACAAGGTCATACAAGACAAAGGACAAATTAAACAACAATGACGAAGGAGAGATTCCTGCCGGGGCTTAAACTAAGAGGGGGAAGAACAGAAGGAGGACAGACCAAATTGTGTGGTGGAGAGTAGCAAATTAAGGTTTATTGTTGGTTATAGGCAATCTTGAAGAGATGGGTTTTCCGGTTGCTTTTGAGGCTAGCGAGAGTGATGAAGAGTCTGATGTGTTGGGGCAGTGAGGTCCAGAGTGTGGGGGAAGCACGAGAAAAGCAATGAGAGCTAGAACTCTCGAAAGCTTAACATCAAGTATTCTCAGTTAACATCTAGAAGGTATTGCCTAATTTGTTTCACTCTTCTCATGTCACTATAACTTGAAATATCAGAGCTGATATGCCAATCACTGCTATGTACCCACCCACAGCCTGAACAGGAAATGCAACAGACGTTTCGGTCTAAAGCAAGACCTTTCTCAATAGAATCTTCTTATTACATTACTCGTCCTTTCGGCTTCAATTCATTATTGTAAGGGTAAGGGTATGTCAAGGGTATTGTAAGGGATGATACTTAACCACGCCAGGGAACGGAATCTAAGTAGCCCCCGTTTTCACCAGAGCCCGCCGCAAAGCGGATGGACTTGCTGCGGCGTGAGGCTAACCAGGTCGTTACCCCTGACGTGCCTTGCTGCGGAGGCGGCCGGGTACCTGCGTGGTACAGAATCGTAATCCAGAGGCGTAGTCGGGGACAGGCGAGAAGTGGTCAGGGACAGGCGGCAGGAGGTTCGTGGTCAGAGACGGCAGAAGTCAGGGCAGGCGGCAAGCAGGCAAGGTCAGGAAACGAGCGGAACGGACTGGTACATGGTAAGCAATACGGACTCTAAGACACTCCAAACTCACTCTAAGCACACCAACAATCTGGGCAACGAGTGCTGGGGGCGTATACCTTATATGGACCAGTGGCCCGCAATAAGCCAATTACCGGACACTGGCCCTTTAAATCTAGACCAGCCTCTCGCGAGCGGCTAGGGTGCGGGCATGCGCACGACGGCCGGGACGGACAGGACTGGCGTGCACTGGAGCAGGGCAGGTAAGTGAGCCTAGCGTGTGGGCGAGAGTGGCCGCGGGTGACCGCAATGCCCGTGCCGAAGCCCCAGCAGGCAGGGGAACGGCCGCAGGGGCAGCGGCGCCCGCGGCCGCCATGACAATTATTATTATAGGACCATCTGAAGTCGGCGCTCAGATGTGGAGACGCATGCATGATGGTCCTATAAAAATAATGGATTGAACCCGAAAGGATGAGTAAAGTAATAAGAAGATTCTATTGAGAAAGATCTTACTTTAGACCAAAACGTCTGTTGCTAGAATCTACAGCTTTAAAATTTTTAATATGAAGTTGGCTTAATAATCATGTTGTCAATAAATGGAATAGTAAATTGTTAAAAATTTGCAATCAATTTTTGGAGTGCAGCCTATACCCTTTTAATTGTTAACATTTTTGGCTTGCACCCAGTTGTGGACCGTGAGTGCCGAGGACAATCTCTGTAATATCTTCTACTACTATAATTAGTACATCAGTATAACGTTAGATCTTTTTTTAAATGCAAGTATTTACTTAAATGTGTATCCTCACCACAATTTTTCACAGAGCAGGCTCTGTGAAAAATTGTGGTGAGAATACCCCTTTAAGTAAATACTCGCATTTAAAAAAAATTCACAGCCAATTTCAGACTCACATTTCCTGTTAATGCTGTGGGTAGGTACATAGCAGTGATTGGCATATCAGCTCTGATATTTCTAGTTATAGTGACATGAGTGCAGGTTTGTAAACTACAGTTCACAAGCCTACAGATCTCTAAAAGGTAGAAGTTTGTCAGTAACATAAATAAACAATCCCCTGTTTTACTGATAACACCCAGCAGGAAGTGTCTTCACTATGTTTGGACAGGGCTGCTGGATCAATGAACAACAGAGAGATGGCCGGTAACCTAGGGAAGTCTGTGTAAACAAGCAGAAGATAAAATCCCCTCTATCTCCTAAACAAAGCAGAAACAGAACAACAATGTATTTGGTTATAGCTTTTTTGCTACAAAGTTTAAATATTATCTGCTACTTCTATTGCCTGCTCTGCTGGATCAATGAACAACAGAGAGATGGCCGGTAACCTAGGCAAGTTTGTGTAAACAAGCAGAAGATAAAATCTCCTCTATCTCCTAAACAAAGCAAAAATAGAACAACAATGTATTTCGTTATAGTCTTTGTTTACCTTTGCCTACATGTTTTAAGCATTGTGATGAGAAAACCACTTTAAACAAATATATCAGAAAAGCAAACCGAAATGTTTTGTATTGCTCTGGCCAGTGCGCACTTTCAAGAGCAGGCGTATTGCTGCATATCAGCAATACGCCATGTGAACATACCCTTACTCACAACTCTCTTGTAAACATACAAGTTTGCCTCGGCAGAATATGCATTTTATTTCACAGTGGAGAAGGAAATAAGCTGCTACTAGACTCTTCTGTTAGTAGCCTATCTTCCATGGGAGCAAAGTTAATCCATTAACTCCATTGACTACATTAGGTAGTCATCTGGTCCTGCAGAAAATGGGAAATTCAGCCTAATTTTAATCTGGTGAGCAAAATCCACTTTAGCCGGAAAAACTATTTTGAATATCTTCACCAGCACCAACTAATGTAATACTATGACTTCCTACATGGACAACAGAATGGATATAAAATTGGTAAGAAAATTGACCTACCTCAGTTAAAATCCATTGTTTGTCTACTGTCTTCATTCATTCATTTATTCATTCAGAATTTTTACAAGGATTCATAGTAATGCTAAATGTTAATAGAAATTTGTTTTTATTATCTATTTTGCATTTAGAACCGGGCAAAGATTTTCTTTTTTGATTACCTTGATATTATATGTAATGAAGGGGATATGCCAAAAGGACTTCACCTTATTGTTTCAGGGATGGTAAAAGTAAGTACAAGAAAATATCCAAGAAGAGGTGCTAAAACTTATGTTTTCCTACTGCAGTCAGTCCCCAATGTACATCTATCACCTATTTACAAAGAGAGACTTAAAGGGGTTGTCTCACTACATTCATTTTACCTCAGTCCTGTTTTATTTAGGCTAGGCTGCAGTAGAAGCCAGGTCTGTAGCTATAGCAACCAGCGCTGGCAGCCTATTAGGAGAGATTGAACAGGTCTGTAGCTATAGCAACCTGAGAAGCTGATGCAGCCCATACAAGAGAGGATATCTCCGAATAGGTAGGACACCTGTAATGGACATATATTGCAGAGTGAGTTGTTTTTGATTCATTTAACATTAAAAGCAATCCTTGTAGTGAGACAACCCCTTTAAGGGCTATTGATCAACATGCTGACATCTTACACTGAGTCACGATCCATAATAATGTCCCGTGTCCTCAATGCATCTTCCGGATGGCAAAGCGACTCTTTTTTACCTCCCTCCTGCTCACCCACTTTGTGCTGAACACCTCTGTCATCAGAGAGACAAAAAATGAAATGAAATATTCTTTACAGGGACTGCCTGTATTTAGAAAACTTTCAGTGACATAGACACATGTAAGGAAGACAGAGTTTTGTACTCGTAGGGATCTGTAAGAATTCTGGTGAACATGTATAAAAACTGTTTCGGTGTAAGATTTTCTTTGTTGCCCATAAACACCAATCAGAGTGCCCCTTTCATTTCATATAGTGCTCTGAAAAAATGAATAGGGAGCTCTGATTGGTTGCTATGGGCAAGAAAGAAAGAAAGTCTTAGACCTAGACAGTTCTCAAACATGTTCTCCTATGTGTTATTATTTATTAGACCCACTTTTCAAATGCCAAATTAGGGCATTCTGAGGTATTCCTCATTCTGGACTAACCCTGAAATAAAAAATGATTATATAATGCTTTATTTCCCCTGTGGTAGTGCTATGAGAAAACTGAACAGTTAAGGCGACATGTCTGAAAACTCAACAGTTCTAAATCTCTTAGGGTATGTTCATACGGCTTATTTGGGCGCACATTTCCGCTTTATACGCGGCAAAGTGCGTGCCGCAATTACGGTAATCCATAGCTCTCATAGAGAGCTACGGATTACGCGTTGTCCCCCCTCACGTACAATATGATCGTATTGTACGCGCGGGGGGAGAATTGACATGTCAATTGCTAGTGGCGAATGCGTACCTCGAACAATGCATGTAAATGGGGCCGGCGGGCTGCTGGCACCATGTACTTTGGAATTATGCACTGATCAGCTCATGCTACCAAAACACCCGGTGTATTGTGGCGCGTACTATAGGCACCGCAATACACCGTGTGAGCATACCCTTAAGATGAGTGTAGAATGCGACAGTTTGTATGAAACCGTCTTATTGCGGAACTGTTAAATTGACAGAATTCCTAACAGACAGCTGGGGCCATGCTAATCAAACTCTCATTGCCAATCGGTCACAACATATTCTTCCCCAAATAACACCACTAAAGTGATAGAAACTAATGGCCACATCTATGAACTCGCCTGTGCCATTTTTTTTGCGTATCTTGAGCCACAAAACTGTTTTAGCACTGTTCTATAGATGTATGAACAGTCGTAAGCCCAAACTTGGCGCAGTCTGAACTAGACACAACAATTCTGAATGCACCAAGAATGCACCAAAGTTTGGGAGATAACACTTGAAACACCTTTCTGAACAATTTAGACAACTGAAAGAAGCTTGCTAGTAATAAAGGCAGTTTAATTGGAGCGTAGTTAAAACTGCACCACAACTGCGCTGTGTGAAAGCACCCTTAGGGCGACATGTCTGAACGGGGCTGCACCCGAAATCTGGCATCTTTTCGGCCCGACATCTAGTGCAGCCCTGTTCGCTATAGTTTTAAATCGCCCGTATTACAGAGCACCCGCAGCACTTTGTAATGCTCTTGATTTCGGGGAGCGTGTGGGAGGTGGGTTGCACTAGAACTGTACAGACCTATAGATTTATAGCTTCAGTACAGCAATTCCAGGCGCATCACTTTAAAAGTGGTTTACCTGAGCCAGAAGTGTCTAGCACTAGAATGCGCTCCTAATGATTTATGACCCGCAGTAGAGTGGGTTCATAGATTCAGGCTCATTCTACGCTACTGTAATGCACTTTAAAATTGGCATCTAAGTGTCATAAATCATACATGTCACCCTTAGTGTCTATAGAGAAGAGGAGAAGAAACTAGAATTAGAATAAAAATGTAACTGTTCTTAACAATTATTGACACTAATAGCTACTTATCTCTTGCAACATTCTAACCACAAATTGAGATTGACAGTTCTGTAGGAAGGAGAATATTGTGACGTAGTAGGAAGAGAAACATTTAAAAGTATGATTGTTATTTATGAGCTTGAATGCAATTAATTATGTTACTTATAGAATTTTGTTCAGATTGTTTTACCTTTTGTTTTTTTCTCATTAAAATTGCATGAAATATATCTTTTTATACTTTTAGATAGTTAGTTTTCATTCATCATAATGTAGGTCAGGATTTTGCATGCTGTATAAACTTTTTAGGAACATTTGTTCATTCAAATTTTTCATTCCATTTTTCATTCCATTCACTGACATGCTATTTTAACAGCTTTTATTTTATTTCTGACCTGCTGTAATCACTGATGATATTAAGATAGCTTCATAAATACCCGAATACAGGATTTATCGTAGATGCTGTATTGGTTTATTAATGTTTACATTAAACCTTCGAAAATGCGACAATGGTCAGGCACAAAAAAAAAACACACGCATTTCAAACCTATAGTGGTTCTGTATCACAGCAAAACAAAATTGCCCTTGCACTCCATATTTAAAATCAACTTGAACCAATTACTACGATTGCTTACCACACATAGTTAATTACATCTCAGCTCGGCTACATGTACATTAATGCCTAAAATTTACTTATATATGCTTGCTCTTGTATGTTCACACTTACCCCTGGTTTCCTGGATCTGTACTTGCATTGCTAATATTTTGGACCAACCAGAAAAGAATATACAATACTCACAAAAAGATAGTGATATTTGACTTTTGGTTGAAATATCAGGATGAACATAACATTTCTTGAATTTTTTTTAAAATAAACTAAATGCGATCATCTCTTATCCTTACAATGCACATGTCCAACTGTTCAATGTTTTAGTACTTTTTGCACAACTTGCTGATCTCGAACAAGCGGCTCAATGCCAATATTTATAACAGGTGTTTGATCCCTGAATCGCCCAATTAATTTAGGGGATCAGTCACTCTCCAGCATCGTTTCTGCTCAAAGCTAATCGATTTTCATCACTGGACAGCACTGAAGACCACAGGTCATCTAACATGTAGACCATTCTGATATAAATGTTTACAGATGGTCTAAAATGACACTAGGGTGCCTTTTACTCAAAAATTGGAAAGACTCCTACAAGAAGGTGAAGCACAAGGAGTTATAAACAATAAACAAGCTAAATACCTTAAAGGGGAACACCCGGTCATCAATGCACCCTATAATATCAGGTAATGCAGGGGTCCCCAGCTCCAGTTCTCCAGGCGCACTAACAGGACATGTTTTCTGTCTTTTCTTAGCATTGCACAGGTGATTTAATTATTGTAAGTGCATTCTGTGGGATATCCTGAAAACATAACCTGTTGGTGGGTCCTGAGGACTGGAGTTGGGGAACACTGAGCTAATGGGTCCCTTGGGGAGAGATTAACCATGTGGATTGATGCTTACATACAACTCCTTGTGCAATGCACCCCAGGATATCTTAAAGATACGATGGTATTGCAAACATTTGCCACATTTCCTTAGAATTCGCAATATAACTGGGTGAAATGTGAAGTTTTGGGGTTATATTCCAGCATTACCCTCTCACAGAAGCAGTTGCATAGCATATGAAGAACTATAGTGATTATTCAGGGGATTAGCAAATGTACATACTTATTAGCATAGCGTTCCTTATGGAGCATAATAATCTTGCTTTGACAAAGCATGTTATCTGCAAGTCATGGAAGCTCCAATGGGGGCAATTTTCTCACCATCTTTGGTGATTTTTTTTATGGCTCGGTGGGAACACCACATCATCTTATATAATAATACTAGGCAGAATCGTGCTCAATTTGTGTCCTCTGCCTAATCTCAGTCCCATCTCATATTCTCTAAAATGTCTGCTGCTTCTTTTCCTTTCAGTCACATTACACACAAAACACATGTCTTACCATACATTACACATAGGTTAGACTTTCAAAACTTTCAAAACAAGATCAGTAACATCTTGTGGCCAAACAGCAGAATGCAGCGTGACAGTTTGTATTTACTAATTGCCCATAAGATTATAGTTCACCGAATAAACACAATGAAACTGTTCCACCATCCCACAGGACAACATAATGGTAATTAATTCTTTTGCTTCTATGATATAGAAACAATTAATTAACCTGGTAGGGGAGGAGACTGGCAGAGAAAGGTGTTGTCATAGAAAGCCTTCTGGATACTGAACCTTGAAATCCAAGTGCTGGAAGGTCTGAACTAAAGGAGCGATCTCATGTTCATCTATTAAATTGTCTCTTAGAAGGTGTCTCTTGGCCCTTTTAGAATATGTTCACAAAATGTAAATTTATGCTTTTTTGTGGCATATCTTGCGCTAAAATATGCCTCAAAATAAACTTCAAACAATGTTATATGCTGCTCTTATTGATTCCAGTGTAAACTGCACTCCATCATTCACATGATGCATATTTTACCAGAGTATTTATTTATTGAGGCATTTTTGCACGTGAAATCCCCATATAAACAATGATGAAGTGTATTTTTGGCGTGTAAAAATACTCTCCAAAATACAGTCCACACTTTGCACAAAACACACATTGTCACGAACGGTGGCGCAGACCGCAAGTCGGGCTGCGGGCTTATTCGAGGCACTGCCGGCACCCCCGGTCCCGAAGTAACGGGCACCGTGCTCCGTGATGCGGGCCACGGCCACACATACTCACCCTGCCGTGCTCCTGTACTTTCGCGTCCCTCTGCCGGCTGCTGTGCACGTCCTCGCTCCCTAGGGCGCGCACGCCGGCTCGCTCTGATTTAAAGGACCAGCGCGCCGATAATTGGTCTTGCCGGCTGCTGACCCTATTTAAGGGGTTCACTTCCTCCAAGCCCTTGCTGGATCTTCACAGCTCTTGCCTTCAGAGCTAGCTTACCGCTAATGTTCTCTGTATACCATTCTGTTGGTTCCTAATTGTCTGTTCGTGGACCTTCGTTGCCTGACCGGTCCTGTCCAGCTGCTTTGTCTCCGAGTCGCCCGTCCACCCTGACCCTCTTCGCACCTTGGCTGCCTCCGCAAGCTAGTCGCGCCTGGGATACAATGGTTAATTTCCCGCCACAGCAAGATCATCCCGCTTTTCGGTGGGCTCTGGTGAAAACCGGGACCCACTTAGATTCTGCTCCCATGTGCGGGTTACGCCATCGCTTGCTGGGGTCCAGTGGATCCATATCCTGCCGGGTGTAACACACTTTAAATTTGGGGGCGGGGGGGTTATCGGGGTTTTTATTTTGGCCCCTTTTAAAAAGCTCAAATTTACACATCAACATTTATGTCATGTGAACTTTCCCCTTTTTTTTATGATTGCGGGGAATTTTTAAGGCAGGGTAAACAAAAAATTCCTCTTAGGTTGGTCAAAGGCATTAGCAATACATACAGTACATAAGGCAATTTAGGGGTTAATGTGAGTGTACCAGAGCTAGGATGCAATTTACTATGTGTTGTAAGCAATCCTTGTGATAGGTTCAAGTTGCATTTAAATATGGAGTACCAGGGCAATTTTGTTGGGCTGTGATCAAGAACCGTTATAGGGTTGAAAGGGAAAAAGAGTTTTTTGAAAACCTGTCCATTTTTTCCCATTTTTAATGGTTTAATAACAATTAGATTTTAAAGCTAATTCTTGTAACTTCTATGTTTCTCTACATCAAAAGGTGGGGGGAGTTCTAAAATTCGATGTGCTTCTTTATCCCTATGTTGTCCCCGCCTTTGGTTGGATTTGATGGGTATATGTCTTTTTTTCAACCTTACTAATTATGTAACTATGTTGTTATGTAAATAAGGTTTAAAAATTTACTTTAAATTTTGTTTTTTCAAAAATGCAAAATAAAAGCAAAATCAGGAAAGGGAACAACTACTGTTTCACAGCACTGCATGGTACAACAGTTTTCTGTAGAATCCCCTCAAGAGACAAGGGGGCTGAAAAAAAGGTTTATTCTCCAGACACAACAAGCACTTTTTTACAAACAAAAAATGGAAAAATTTGGGGCTATTTAAACAGAGTAGTTGAGGGCTTTACGAAAGGGGGGGTTTTACAATTAACCCGCAAATAAAATAACTTATGTACTAAAGAAATTTTTGTTTTTGAACATTTATTTTGGTTTTTATTGCCACTTAGGATCAGGGCTAAAACATTTCCCTTTTAGGGGCAGTTTGGTGCAGTCTTGGGGGGTTTAAAATTTTTTTTAGGGATTTAAAAAAAGTTTAAAATTTTCCCACATCCCTTTCCATTTTATCCCTTTTTATTTCCCATCCTTGGGAAACTTAAAAGGACATTAAACCCAATTCAAATATATAACAGTACAGTAGCCCAAAGTGCCCCATATTGGGGTGTATTATCATGTGGATGTCTAGGGTTTTAAAGATTATAGAATTGAACAAAAAACATTTTTTTAAATAGATGAAATTGCTGATTTGTTATGATTAATTCATAGTTACGCGGATCCAGTCCTAATTATGGGCACAGTGTAGAGACAATGGATAAAGACGGGGATAATGCTGAACAAAGTGTACTCTACACAGATTACAGGAGCAGTGGAGCCATCCTGGGAGAAGTCAATTGTTTAACAAAGCAAGTGATGGAATATACCATTACCTGTGAGACAGCTGTTCAGGTAAAAGAAGATTTTTTGCGTTTGTGTTTCTAAATCTGAGTAAACAAAAATGGTCCACTAAACTACCATGGTAAGAAAGGTAAGAAACTGGCCAGATTGCTCAAGTGGAAAAATACTGATAAACAACCACTCACACACCTACTATACATGAGGAGGGTAATTGCTAGGATTAAAATTGCACATAGAAAAAGCTTTTATAGGTTGCCTGGGATACGGTTATGTGTAGTGCACCATGTTGGCTTACAACCAATTGATGACGCCCATACTATTTGATAGAGCAGTTTGCCCAGCATATTCCAAGTGCCCAACACAAAATACTGACGCCCCCTGTAAGAAACTGGTCACTAAACCATTCAAGTGATGACAATGATGGCTTGGCTGTGTGCCAAATCACTTGATATCATGAATAAGTACACTAAAACTAAGCATACAGGAACTAAGGGTCTAAACAGTAAATACCCCATTAAATAGCCCAGACTCTGGTGTCCATGGGCAGGGAAAAATTAGGGTAGTACTGGCCGTACTGCAGACAGGTTAAACATGGTTCCAGCATCCTCTTAAAAGAATGAATTTATTTCTTTAACCCCTTAACGACCACCCAACCAACTTTTGACGTCGGCCGGTGCGGGTCATTCGTCTGCAGCGACGTCTTTTGGCATCGCTACAGACATCGGGGTTTGCGGTGTACTACACAGCCCTGATCCCAGAGAATCCCCTGCAAGCATCGGGAAGCACACCCCCGCTCCCCCGCACTCCTTTGATGGCGCTGCAGTGACGATCCGCCGCAATCAAAGGGTTTCCCTACTCTGTCAGGTGATCGGAACACCAGGTCACCCGACAGAGCCTGGGGAACAGCTGCACAGTCATCCCTGGGGACCTAGAGTAACAAGCCAGTGACCAGGACAGACTGTGCGCTGTCCTGATCACTGCCTGTGTCAGACTGACACAGATTACAATGTATTAGCATATCTGAATATGCTAATACATTACTAAGTGTAAAAAAACAAAAAAACGCAAGGATTCAAAAACTAAAAAAAAATTCTGGTCATTAACTACTTTTCAGGCCTGGGGCTTAAGGGGTTAAATTAAAATCCAGTAACATAGAAAACAGACACAATTCTAGATTTTAATGTGAAGAAATAAATTCATTCTTTTAAGAGCATGCTGGAACCATGTTTAACCTTTAGGGCGCGTTCACACGGCACAGGGCAAATCGGGCGATATTTGTCCTGTTTTGCGCATGTCCCCACGGCTGCGGGGGGGGACGGCTTTTCTCCGCGATCAGCAGAGAACAGCCCTCCCCCCTCCCAATGAGCAGCACAAAATCCGTCCGGAAACCGGACGGGAGAGTGGGACTGTTCAATGTTTTGGTGGCGGACCGCCGGCGACAAAACCGCTGGCGAAAACCCGTGCAGTGGGACTGCTGCATGGGTTTTCCATAGAGCACAATTGTGCTCATTTTCGGCCGGTTTTTCAGGCGGTCTGAAAAACCGCAAACCGGCTGAAAAACCGGCCGAAAACCCGTGCCGTGTGCACATGGCCTTACATTAAGTCGGTGCTCTTAACATTTATGTTTCCTTTTTACCCAGAGAGCTGGGCTTTCCTTATACTTATGGCTTACTGCAGACAGGGGCTTTTCTTACATTTTAAAAAGCTGGACCACTTTTGCCTCCAGCTACCTTACACAGGTACATTCATCTGCTAAGTGGGGGGGGGGGGTGTCATAAATAATTTTAGGGGAAGAGTTGAAGTCATCATAATAAATATCAGGCAGCATGATATGGTGCAAGATGGTAACTGGTAATTGACAAGGGGCCCAGATGCTTTGGCTGTAATGGGGCTCTGAAATTCCAGATGGCAGTTCTGTCCAGGGGTTTGATGCCTTAACCTATGTGGTTTATTTTTCTGCAGCCTACACAATCAAGATCAAGATAGTCACGGAATGTGATATACATTATGTCAGGCCCAAAGATTTCTAAATTCTTTAAAGCTTTGAATACTAAAATATTTTCATTATTAAGGCGAATTCTTCATCATTATACAATGTAGTCTAATAAATATATCCACTAAATACTGCTAGTCCTATTGCAATCTATTTTACTTTTAAAGGTACCAAATGCCCACCTGAATCCACTTTGCTGAAGTCTGACGCTCACTTGAGTTAGTGCGTTACATTAATTGATATTCTTGGCAGTCCTGATTTTAAATTTGAGACATTCTCTTTCGTGTTAAAAAGCAAGTGGCGCCGTGGTCCACATGTCGGGCCGCGGTTGCACTCGCTTCCCTGGGCGCATTCACTTACCTGGCCGCGCTCCTGCTTCCTTGCGACTGTCAGCGTACACCGGTAATTGGTTGATTACCGGCCGCTGACCCTATAAAACGGCTCCACATCTGGTATGCCTCTGCCGAATCCATAGTGCCCGTACCTATGCGAGAAAGCCATTCTGTAGTCCGGTTTTCCTTTCCCGTGTACCAGTTCCATCTGCCCACGTTCCTCAACCACGATTCTTCACTGCCTGCCCTGACCACCTGGCCTAACCCCGACTACTAGATTGTCTACCGTTTCTGTACTGTGTTGCACCTCGGCTGCCTCCGCAAGCAAGTCACATCAGGGGTAGCGACCTGGGGGAATCCCACCGCGGCAAGTACATCCCGGCTTGCGGCGGGTGCTGGTGAGTACCAGAACCCACTTAGACTCCGCTCCTTGGTGTGGCCTGCACCACTGCTTGCGGTGGTCCAGTGGATCCACTACTCCGGCTCGTTACACATAGTGCTCCTGCAACTAGATATTGTGGTATAGTTCCTATTCTTCAGGCCAGTCTTGATCTGTTCACCAAAAGCAGCTTCTTCTCACACCCATAATGACACATAATGGACATGATGTAGATGGATGTTCTGAAAGGGAATAAAAAGAACATCAGAGGAGGGCATAATAAGTATGTAACAAGATTATATAGACACAAAAGGAGTGATTTTACACGATATCAATTTAAAAAATGTTATGTTTAGTGCAACATAATAGAGAAACCAAATTTTAATTGTGAAACAAAATCCTTTCATGCAACTTAAAAAGTGACAAACAGGTCTGCAGTACATTAAGAGAAAGAACACTTTCATCTAAAAAAAGGTGTCAGTGGCGGTGCACCAGCTGAGAGCCCCAAAATCAAGAAATCATGCTTATTAGAAGCTGGGAAAAGGGAAGGCAAGTCATCCACACATACAGTAGGCTCTCTACTAAGTGATGGGCGACCAAATGGATGAACCCCACTAATCAAACACTTATGGCATGTCCTATTAATATTCCATATAACGCCATTTGTCTGAATGCAGATGGATGTGTAATAAATAGCATATCTGATGAAATATTCAGAATTATTCCCTATTGATCTTTAACCTTATTTTTTCAGACTTGTTTTATAATGTTAAATGATTTATTTGAAGCTTTTGATCACTTCTTGGAAGAGCCCTCATTAGAATATAAAATATGGCTGTCAGTGGCAATGCAAACAGCTTTGAGGACATTTAAAGAGAACATATCTTACAAAGTAAGTCTAAACATAACCTTCATATATTCTACAGCACTACTGTTTCCCAAAGACTTGTACCATCAAATTATATATATCTGGATTGTTCTTGTACAAGGTATATATAGTGTCATCTAAATCTTTAATGGTTTAAAGTAGAGGACCTGAGAAACAGTTGTCCAGCCCAATCAGTGTTGGTGACCCATATGTAATGTCCAGATGCGGCAGAAATGAATGATGCTTGACCGTACAATACATGTGGGTGAAAGTTTTAGAACCTCATCTGGACAGAAATCATCTGTTTGTGTCACCAGATTTTAATACACATAGAACTGGCTCCCTTTGCTGTTGATGTAGCTTTATAAAGAGTTGCAGTTGTCATTTTTACCATCTTGGGTTATATAGAGCTCATTTCTTATCTCATACTCCTTTTTAAAAAGGGAAGAGCAAATAAATGTAATCTCGCCAATTTTATTTTTTTCTGACAGTGTTCTCATGCACAGCAAACAGCATCTTAATTTCATAGTATTGGTTGAAAGAGTTGTTGTGATACTGACTGATGTTTTCTTTTTTTTAGTATTTTTTTCCAATAGAAATGTATTCTGTAAGTAGGAAAAAAGCTGTGTTTTCACTCTGGATATTTTTAAACAATTTTATTTATTTGATTTTTTTCTACATTTTTAGTCCTGTAACAGGTAATCGTTTAAACACTAACATAATACACTGTGATATGTCTATAGACATGGCAGACTTGGGAGCCTTCTTTAAAGCCAATCAGCACCTTACAACTGCATTAAAGATAACAAAGAGATCCTACTCCACCTAACAATTTTGTCACCATGATCTGTTGTGATCGATACCACATGTCCCAGATTAACACCTTCAGGTCGCAGCTCTTTTATAAAAAAATGTTTGGTTTTCGTTTTTTCCTCCCCACCTTCCAAGAGCCATAATATCTTTATATTTTCATCTATGTAGCCATATGGGGTCTTGTTATTTTGCAGGACAAGATGTACTTTTTAATGGTGTCATTGACCATACTGTATATTGTACTGGGAAACCGGTAAAAATGTGGGTTGGAACATGAAAAAAATGCAATTACTCCATGTTTGTGTGTGCATATTTTTTATTGAGTCCACTCTTTGATATAAATGATGTCTTATCTGTATTTTGCAGGTTGATATGATTCTGGTGATACCAACTTAGTAGAGGTTTCAGTATGGTTCATTATGTTTTATTACTCTAATTTTTAAGTTTTTGCTGAAATGTCTTTTTCTGTCACCAATAACTTTTTCTTTTCCACCTATGGACCTGAGCGAGGGCTCATTATTTGCGTCTAAAGTGCAGTTTTTATTGGTACCATTTTGAGATACATGCAACTTTACCTTTTATTCAAATATTTTGCGGATGTGAAATGATCAAGAACCCACAATCTTGGCATTTGGACTTTATTTTCTTCTGCAGTGTTCGGCATACAGGATAAATCATGTTATACTTTAAAGAGAACCTTTCACATAGTTTATGCCCCCCTTGCTGAGGACAGCACAAGCTAGTGTCAGACCTGCTGTTTCCAGCGCTGTGTCCCTTATTCTGTAAGATGTTGTAGTTTTAGAGTATTTAATGCTCAAATCTACAGTTTTCAGCCAGAAAAGAGTCATGAAAAGAGTCAGTTTAATTCACGACCTGCTCACCTCACAACTGATTAAACAATTACTTTGAATATTTAGAAATATGAGAATAACTGTCAGGTGGGTGTGGCTATCCATGGGTAGGTGAAGCTAAAACCTGCTCATGAATAACTCTTTTCTGGATGAAAACTGCAGATTTGAGCATTAAATACACTAAAACTCCTGCACCTTACAGAAAAAAGAACACCGTGCTGGAAACAGCATGTCTGTCACTAGCTTGTGCTTTTCTCAGAAGAGGCAGCATAATTCATGTGACAGGTTTATTTAATAGTTAAGACTTTTATAAACGTGATACCAATTATGTGTAACTTTTTTATTTTTCTATCTGGAAAATGGCAAAAGGAGGGGTGATTTGAACTATACAGTGAAGGAAATAATTATTTTATCCCTTGCTGAATGTGTAAGTTTGCCCGCTGACAAAGACATGAACAAGTTAGTTTTAACGTTGAGAGTTAGAATATCCAAAATAAAATCCAGAAAATCACTTTGTATAAATTATATAAATGTATTTGCTTTTCGCAGTGAGAAATACGTATTTGATCCCTCTGGCAAACTTAAGACTCAATACCTCAATATTGGCAAGCACAGCAGTCAGACATTTTTTGTAGTTGATGATGAGATTTGCACACATATCAGGAGGAATTTTGTCCACTCCTCTTTACAGATCATCTCTAAATCATTAAGATTTTGAGGCTGTTGCTTGGCAACTCGGAACGTCAACTCCCTCCATAAGTTTTCGATGGGATTAAGGTCTGGAGACTGGCTGGGCCACTACATGACCTTAATGTGCTTCCTTTTGAGCCACTTTTTTTGTTGCCTTGGCTGTATGTTTTGGGTCATTGTCTTGTTGGAAGACCCAGCCATGACCCATTTTTAATGTCCTGGCGGAGGGAATGAGGTAGCCACTCAGGATTTTACGGTACATGGCTCATCCATTCTCCCATTGATACGGTGAAGTAGTCCTGTGCCCTTAGCAAAGGAACCCCCAAAACATAATGTTTCCACCTCCATGCTTGACAGAAGGGATTGTGTTCTTTGGGTCATAGAAGGTCTCTTCCTCCAAACATGGCGAAAGAGCTCAATTTTTGTCTCATCTGACCACAGCACTTTCTCCCACTCACTCACAGAATCATCCAGGTGTTCATTGGCAAGCTTCAGACGGGCCTGCACATGTGCCTTCTTGAGCAGGGGGACCTTGTGGGCACTGCAGGATTTTAAACCATTTGGCATCATGTGTTACCAACGGTTTTCTTGGTGACTGTGGTCCCAGCTGCCTTGAGATCACTAATAAGTTCCCCCCGTGTAGTTTTAGGATGATCTCTAACCTTCCTCATGATCTAGAATACCCAACGAGGTGAGACTTTGCATGGTGCCCCAGATCGATATCGATTGACAGTCGTTTTGTATTTCTTCCATTTTCTTACTATTGCACCAACAGTTGTCTCCTCACCCAGTGTCTTCCTTATGGTTTTGTAGCCCATTCCAGCTTTGTGCAGGTCTACGATATTGTCCCTTACATCCTCAGAAAGCTCTTTGGTCCTGTAGAGGTTAGAGTCTGACTGATTAATTGAGTCTGTAGACAGGAGTTTTGATAAAGGTAACTATTTAAGACAGTTGTCTTTAATGCAGGTAATGAGTTGATTAGGAGCGTCTACCTAGTCTGTAGGAGCCAGAACTCTTAATGGTTGGTAGGGAATCAAATACTTACTACTCAGCAAAATGGAAATAAATGTATATAATTTATACAATATGATTTTCTGGATTTTATTTTGGAAATTTTTATCTTCAAAGTTAAAATTAACCTACCCTTAAAATTATAGACTGTTCATGGCTTTGTCAAAAACCTTACCCTTTTAGGTCAATTAGGATTGCCAAAATTATTTATATTTGTCAAATGCCAGAAAAATGAGAGAGAGAGAGAGAGAGGGAGAGAGAGAGAGAGAGGAATTCCTTAAGGCATTTTTATCACCTTTACTATGCCTTTTAAAAACAATTTGGGACGACCTTTTTTGAGTCATGCCCTTGGGAAACTTTGTAGGTTTTATTGGAACATTATTAAAAAAAACCCCTGGGATGTGTATTTTAAGCAACCAAAAAACCACTGCTTATGTATTAAAAAACCAATACATAAGGTGCCCCTCGTTAATTTGTACAAACAAGAGGGGAATGTCCAGCCATCACCCCTCGGAAGGGAGACAGATTTTGTTCTAGAGATTAAAATGCTTTCGTCCACATGTGCATATCCACTAAAGAACAAAACCCAAAAAACCCTTTTGGGAGAGCTGGCGGAAGGTGGTAAGATTGTGTCATTACCACAGTGAAAAAGAGTACTGTGTCAACATGGGCGAAAGGCAATCTGCCGGAAGAACTATTACTCCAAAAAAAAACATTAAAAGCCAGATTAAAGTTTTTGCAAAGCACAGGAACAAAGACCCACTTTTTTGGGGAATGTCCGTGGTCTGATGAAAATAAAATTGAACTGTTTTGGCGATAATGATCATCATTAATTTGGAGGAAAAAGGAGAAAAATTGGGGAATCTAAGAACACCTCCCAACGGAAACAAGGGGGGGGGGGGGGAGCTTATGTTGTGGAGTTGTCTTGTGCAGGGGGATGGTGCCTTTTTCAAAATAGAGGGATCTGAAGAAGAAGATTTTGTGGCAATACGGAAGCAAAATCTAAGCATCGCAACAAGTTAAAGCCTGGGTGTAAATGGGTATTTCAAATGGACAATTACCCGAAGTATACTGCCAAACTGGATACCAAGTGGCTTAAGGATAACCAAGTCAATGTTTTGGAGTGGCCATCACAAAGCCCTGATCTCAATTCTATTGAAAATTTATGGGCAAAGCTGAAAAGGCAGGTGCGAGCAAGGCGACTCAGTTACACCAGTTCTGTCAAGAGGAATGGGCCAAAATTCCTACCATCTATTGTTAGAAGCTTGTGGAAGGATTTTCAAATTGTTTGACCCAAGTCATACAGTTTTAGGGCAATGCTACCAAATACTAATTAAGTGTATGTAAACTTGACTTTGCAGAAAGTAATAAAAATGCCTTTGATCTCAACTGTGTGTGTGTTATTTTATATAATTATATATTTATTATTATATATATACATATATATTAATTTTATATATATTTATATATATATATAATATATATATATATATTATATATATATTTTTTTTTTTAGACTTTTTTTCAACCTAACAATTAGTCCCCTGGGGCATGATCACTTTTCCTGTATATGGCAGGCCTATGGCAGGGTGTAATAAGTGTACTAACATGGTAGCTACAGAGGCCTCCAGCTGTCATGGCAACTGTTCGTAACACTGCAATTACGTCACGGGAAGGTAATCGGGTGGAGGAATGAAGACTGTTCCTCAATCATTTAGACACTGCAGCCACAATCGCCAGTGTCTTAAGTGTTAATAGAAGGAATTGTTGCCGGCGCCGAACTCTGCTGTAAGCAGCAGTTGTCGAATGAAATTAACAATAACTGCCTGCTGTGTATGGCACTATGGGCATGGCAGTATGGCTGGCTCTAAATGCAAGAAGGCGTTAAACTCAAGGATAAAGACTGAGATCCACCTGATTGAACAGGGTCCTGTTGTCATAAATCAGGCTTTTTAAACTAACATTTTCTAAGCACTATCCGGTTTAATTTTTTTTTACACAGAAAAAACTTAGTATCCACTATTGGTACCCCCAGGAAACTACTGTAATCTACCAGAAACTGGCAGCAGAGGTTCTCGGTGTACTCTAGGACATGTGGCGTTTTAGGAACTAAAGGATAGATAGATAGATAGATAAGATAGATAGATAGATAGATAGATAGATAGATAGATTTGGAAGAAATTGTATTAAAAACCCAAAATTAATTGATTACCATGTTACTGTTTAGAGTTGGACTTTAAAAGATACACAGCCGGGCCAATTCCAATGCAAGACAAAATTAAAACCAATTTGACTCTATGATGTACTAGGATAAGTTTTGGGGTCTATGGCTGCCTAGAGAGGTCCAAATTGTATCATTAATCCCCCTGGTATCCAAAAAAAAGCCTTCAGGTAAAAAATTTAATTTTGATTTTCTAGAAATTGTCTGACACTATAAAACACGAAATGTACCTATGTTTAAAAGGAAAATCTTTAATTGTCAGCTATTTTAACACTTCTAGGAGAAACTGAACCTTTAATTTACATAAAATTTATACCCCCACAGAATAGGTGTCTTTTAGGTGGGCCGTGCCCATTTGATACTAAAGTAGAAATTTTAAAAGGGGGTTTTTTCCATCTCAAAGTTTCTGGGTGATGAAAAATTAATGTGCTTTTCCTTGTCCTTCCGGTCAGCTGTCTGAAATTAAAAAAACCTCTGGTATCGCCCCTCCTAATTAGAAAATCCATCTGTCGGGCCGGGGAAGTTTCTGATTAAAAGTAACGCAGAATTACTGGCTTTTGTTGAAAGTCAATAAAAAAAAGCTCTCACTGTCCCCCAAGTTGTGCCACTTGTGTAGACATCACTCGCTGCTTCAATAAAAACAAAACAGGGGGGGGGTGAAGTACACAGTCATCATTTGGGGGAACCGGGGGACAAAAGGTGAAAAAATCACTTGTAGCCCCCTTAAAAAAAAAAAAATGAAAACCCAATATATTTGGAAAATACTTTATTTAGTTTTTTCCCAACATGTTAAAGTAATCTTTGTACGAGACAACCCCTTTAAAAATTTAATTACATTTGAACTTTAAAATTTTTGTTTCAAAATTATTGTTTTTTTCTTTTTTTTGTTATCTAGGTTCAAGGTACTGCGAAAATTAAAAATTTTAATTAACCAAAGCATCTACCAAAAAACCTCAGTCTATGCAATGAAAAGAAAAAGGGTCGCCAAGGGGCCCATTTTACAGCCCAGCTCCCCGGCGTAGAGTGAACTAAAGCAATGAAAAAAAACTGACATTTGTTTATGTTTCAAAACCTTTTCAACAGTTCCTTAGAAAAAATTTTAGTAAATAATTGCATATTGGACTTTATCCCGGGTAGTTCAAATTTTTGGGTGAAGGATAATATTAAGGGTTACTGTACATGGTGACCCGAATATTGGTTTTGGTTTCTTTTCTTTTTAATAGGTTTGGGACATAGAAGGAGGTTTACTAATACAAAGTAAGGGCCCTTTTAAATTTCCCGGGGAAAAGGAAATACAATTCAAATTTTAAAGATCCAAATCTGAAAAAAAACCCCTTTTGACCTGGGAATTCTTTTAACCCCATGCCCCTTTTGTCAAAATCTTCAAAAATTTTTAAAAAATTAGCAACATAGGATCATGGGGCAAATCGGGGGTACCCTATTCCCCCCCAAACCCAGCACAAATGTTGCACAGTTATGGCCCAAATGTGTGGTGGGATTCCTATGTTATCTGGAGACATTTGACTAATGTAGAGGCAGAAAACACATGCAGAATTTTCACTTTAATGTGACTCAGGTTCGAGATATCCCAAACCTGAATATTTTGACAACTTTGTCCGAACTGCTCTCAAAATGAGCAAGTAAATTTTGTCTGCTTGCCAAGGTTTCAAAATTGTGTAATAGGGTTAATACTTTTGGAGGTTTCTGTATCATGGAGAATAAGTTAATTTTATTCATCCAGTATTTAAAAAAAAATTATAATAATTGAGGTACTGCTAGCCAAATAATAAAAAACTTTAAGTGGCTTTTTGCTTTATAAAATATGGTCTTTCTTTGACATTTTTTTTTTTTTTTTTTTTTGAATTCTTTCAAAAAATTTTACTTTGCTTTTCATCGGTTCCATTGTGCCTGTCTCATTTTTTTTACTATTAATTCAATTTCCTGGCAAATAAATTACACTCTTGACCGTGGTAAATGTGTCAAAAGCTGGTGTCTGAGTGGGAAAGGCCTTTTTTCAATTTTCTGTTAATTTTGTCTAAGTAGGTGTGAAAAACACAAATCTGCAATTCACTACGTTGATTAGTCTCATTTTAGTTTTATTTGCCACTGTCATTCATCTTTTCTTAATCCTGTAAATTAATGTTGCTCGGGGGTAAAAATGATAGATTGGTTACAAGGTCGGCACTCTCATAGACATGCGTGCTGGCAATAATTGTATATTTGTAATGGCTGTTAAAAAGGGATTGCTTAGATTTATTGTCCTTGTAGTACTGAGGGAGGGGACGATAGCATAAGATGAAACTGGCAAAGAAGAGGAAGAGTGTTGACTTACTACTTTTGAATTTTCCATAGATCATGTGGATGACCATTGCTTAGGATATAATGTGGTATTATCTACAAAAATATTGCTGTTTTCCCTGTTTAGTTGTAAGGTGTATAGAAGGAGGACAATGTGGATGCAGGTCCCAGGTGTCAAGCAGGCGGGGAACACTTGGCGAGGGGTGCGGGAGATCAGTTCCAGTGTCATAACAAGTGTTAGTCTTGTATCCTAGCCTGAAGACTATGTTAATATTCTTGTCCTCAAAACACCAAAATTGCCAGTGTATCAAATACTTATATCCTTGACTGTCATGTGGTGTTATCTTGAATGATCTTGCTGTTTCCACTGTTTAGTTGCAAGGTGTGTGTCACGGATGCCACTGCGACCCTCGTCCCGGGTCGCGGGCGATCGGGGCCCGACTCCGGCAGGCCCCCGTCCCGCCCCTGGGCCGTGCCCCGTCCCCCCCTTGCCCGTGCCACTAGTCACTTCCCGGGCCCACGCCCCTGTCCGGGCCCCGTCTCAGCCCCTCGGCGCACACGGCGCCCCCCCCCCGGCATGTGAAATTTAAAGGGACGTGCCCGGAAATTTGGGCCCCATACGGCACTGCTCCTTTTAAGTCCGGCCTCTTCCTGGTGCTTTGCCGGATTTTAGTGTTTGCCTTTTGGAAAGCGTTAAAACCCTTGTCTTGTTACCGTGTCCCAAACCCGCTTGCTTCGTTTATGATCACAAATCTTGCCGCCTGCCCAGACCTTCCTGCCTGTCCCGACTAGGCCCTGTCGCGATCCGTACCTGCCTCCCCCATGGCCCCCCGCAAGCAAGTCCCGCCAGGGGAGCGAACGGGTTTGTTCCCCGCCACAGAAAGTCACCCCGCTTTGCGGCGGGCTTGGGTGAAATCCCGGGACCTATTTTGTTTTCGCCCCTGGGTGGGCTTCCACCATCGCTTGCGGGGCCCGCGCATCCCTACCAGACCGTTACAGTAAGTTGGGCCTGGATCCCGCAAGGTAAACCCCCCGCCTGGCGGTTTTCTAAGACCGTTGTTGCCCCCCGTCACGAAACTGGTCCCCGGGCAGCAAAAAACCCAAAGCGTCCCCTTGTTGCAGCAACTCTCACCGCCCAGCTAGCACCTTCCCATCTCCCGGGGTTGTCCCTCCTCTGGGGGTTCCTCGGCTCTGGGGGGCCCCCCAAGCTACGGCGTCGCCCCCGTCCAAGTTGCGGATCCGAAACTTGCAGGGGGTTCATCCCAAAATGTTCTTGCCGGGAGTGATGGCCGACAGTTCCCTGTCGAAGGCGAAAGGGGTTTTGGGGTAGCCTGTTTCCCCGGGAAGGGCCCTGGCGGGTACACCTCTGTGGGAAGGAAACGATCCGGTAGGCGGACCTACAGTCTTTATCGTGAGTTCCGCAGTGTGTTGGGGGAACCGCTCGTGCTTCCTCCCCCGAGACAGCCCCCCAAAAATCTACGCCAGGGGGTTTTTGTCCGTGGGGGGGCTACGCGGTCTTTCCGCACCTTACCCTCAGAATGTCTGGAACGAGGGCCCCGTCTGTGCGCCACCTTAAAGAAAGGGCTCTCAACCCGTGTTAAGGAGTATTGGCCGAAGAGACTCCCTACTTCCCTCGTGATTGACCCGGTTGGCCCCCCTTTTGATGTGCGCTTATTGAAGGGAGGGAAAACTTCGGAAAAGAGCGTCGTTGCCCAACCTCGCGGTTTCCCGCTGGCCCCGGTGTTCCAGGGCCCTCCCGCCCCACAGCCCCAAAAACGCCCCGAGGAGCCCTGCAGATTGATGGGGCTTTTTCTCAAGAGCAAGGTTGGCAGTTGGGGAAAAAGGAATTGTGTCTCTGTGGCGCCAGGATTACGGAGGAGTTGTCCAAAAACGTCCCAAGCTTGGGGGGAAACCCCCCAAAAAAAAAACCTAGGTTTGTGGGGAGGCAATTTTGGTGCAAACCTCCTCTCCCCCCTTTGATGCCTGTGCGGTGTTTGAAGCTGGTTTTCGTTCCAAGTCCCGGCGTTTTGGATTGGGGGCTAGCTGGGAACTTTATCTATCTGTCTTGGTAAACCCTACCGTTCCCGGTGGTGCCTGGGGAAAACCCGCTTGTGTTTTTCGTCGTGGGAGGGGCTTATCGACACCATCCAGTTTGCACCAAGCCACTGTCCCTCCAGTGGGGGCCTAATAAGGAGAGATCTCCTTTTTACTGTTTCCTCGCTCCCGTGGCGGCCTCCCTTTGGGTTCCATGGCTGCGGTCATCTCCCACGCTGGACTGGCGTCTGGAGAAGTAACTGTTTGGGGTCCCACTGTCGGGGCGTTGTTTGGTGGCCCTCCCGGGTTTTGTTCCGCTCGACCCGCATGGCCGCTACCGGTCTGTGCCTGAGTATCTGAGTACGCTGATGTGTTCTCTGAAACAGCGGGTCTTCCTCCATCGTCCTTTTGATGCCTGATTGATTATGCCCGGTACCGTCCCCCTCGGGGCAGGTTTCCCTTATTGTTCCAGAGACACAAGCCTGTCGGGTGCACCGGGAGAATCTCAGAAGGGGTTCTTCGAAAAATCCCTTTTTTCCCGGGGTGAATGGTTCTTTTTCGTAGAAAAGAAGGCGGTTCCTTAGGCCCTGATGACCCACCCGGGGTTTAACAAAATCCGGGAAGAAAACCCGGGACCCCTGCTGTTGATCACGAGCTTTTGATGTTGCGGGGCCAAAAGGGTCTTTCCAAGCTGGGTTTGAGGGGGGCCTTTTAATTTGGGCCGAATTTCCCCAAGGGGATGAATGGAAAAAAAGGCCTTCAAACCAGAGAGGGACTTCGAGTATCTGGTCATGCCATTGGGTGTGTAAAACCCCCGCCCTCTTCCGGGCTCATGAATGACATCTTCAGAGACCCCCCTCACCCGTGTAGTGGTTACCTGGGGTTATTGGTGTACTCTCTGCCCCCGAAACCCCCCCCGCACCTGTCCCGTATTTGAGGGTCTCCGAGTAACCTCGTTTGCCAAGCTGGGGAAAAAGCCTCTTCCACCAAACCCGCCTTCCCTTTCTGGGAGCTCATTTGACCAAGGCTGGATGGATAAAACGAAACTGTTGGCCTTGTTGCTGGCCCCGCAAGTCGGCCTGCGGCAAAACAGCCTTCCTGGGGTTTGCAACTCTATCGCCAATTTATTCCTCATTTTTTCGTGTAGTCCGATGTGGGGCTTACAAAGAAACACGTAACTCGTAGTGGCCCCCCAAGTGAGGGGGCATTCTCTAAGTCAAGTCTGCCCTTTTCAATGCATCTTCCTATCACGGCCGGATCCCGCAAAACCCTTTACGTTGGAAGTGGATGCCTGTCTGTGGGGGCGGAGTAGTTTTCAGCAAAAAGGGCCCCTGGGCAAAAACATTAACGTGTGGTTCTTTTCCCGACGTTTCACCGGCAGAGAGGAACTACCGTTTTGGGACGGGAGCTACTGCTATAAGCGGCTTTGGAGGAATGGTGTTATCTGTTTGGGAAGTGCCCCCCCCTCCCATCCGCATTTATTCGGATCACAAAAACCTCCCCAAACCCCAAAAATTTAAACCCCCCCAGAGGGGGCGCTCTTTTCTCCGGTTCGCTTTCCCGATCCCCTTCCCGGGCCCCCGGAGAAAAGTGAAAGGGCGAGCTTTCCGGTGCCCCCACGTGGTGGGTGAAGGGGTGCTGGGAATAATTCCCCCCAATTTGATCTGGCTGTCCAGTTTACCCCGGAAGGTCCCCCCGGGGGAAACCTCGTAAACCCTGCTCTCCGCAGATGTATTTAAATGGGGAAAATTGCTCCCTTGGGGCGTCGCCCGGCGCCCGAAAAAAAATTCCCCCCGTTTCGGTTTATTGGTGGCCGACCCCGTTAAAAAATGTCAAGGCTTTGTTTTATCTTGTAACTCTGTGCCTGCAACAGAAGCTCGTCACAAGCCGGCAGGTACTAAAATCTACCCCCTTCCCTACTCAACCATGGACTCTTATAGCTATGGAATTGTAACCTCGGATCTCCTCTTTCGGCTGGCACACACCATTTGTCTGGGTGATCACTGATCGGATTTTTACAAAGATGGCGCATTTTGTCACGCTGCTGGCTCTTAACAGCTGATGGATGCATCAGGTTGATGCATCCAGAAACGAAAGGCTGGTTTGGTGGAAGAGGCACTTCCCAGCTTGGCTACTAGATCGTCTGCCCCTCGCATGGCAGAGCAATTTTTTATATGTTTTTTTGTCTGCATGGGCTCCCTCAGCAAATCGTTTCGGTCGAGGGGTCCAGTTTGTTTCCAAATTTGGCGGGCCTCTGTTATTCCCAACCCCAGGTGAGCTCTTGACTTCTCTTTCGCTTACCTCCCTCAGATAATGGAAAGAGTGGTGAGGGTCACCCAGGTTTTGGGGGTTACCTACTTCACTTCGTCTCTGCACGTCAAGCTGACTGGTCCACAACTTGCTGCGTGGGCGGAATTCTCATCTAATTTCCCTAGATTCGGAGTCGCGGGGGCTTCCCCCTTTCTACATCGTATTATGGTCTGCATCCCTGCCATCCTCTCCCTCTGGCATCTACCATCCGAGGTTCCGGCGGCGGACGCAACTGGTCCAGGACACTGAAGCCCATCTGGTCCCATGACCCGCCAGGTCTCTGCTATGTGCTTCCGAGCGCTCACGAAGGCTCAAAGCTGATAAAGAAGAAGTCCTCCTCCTGTCTTCTCCCCGGGTGACAAGGTGTGGCTGTCGGCCAAATAGTCCGCTTCAAGATGCCTTCCTAACTAAACTGGGACCCGTTTCCTGGGACCTTTAAGGTTCTTACTCGCATTTAATACTGGTCTCTACAAAACTCCGGCTCCTTCATACCATGCGAATTCCCAATCATTTCAATGTCGTCACTTCTAAAGCCTCTAGTCCTGAATCGTTTCTCCCGGAAGGAAGTCCCTCACTCTGTCTGTGGCGGATGCCTCTAATGTCTCGTGTTCAAGGAAAATCCTAGTATGAGTAGGACCTAAGGGAAGTGCTTCTTTCTTTTGGACTGGAAGGGATTTGGCCTGAGTGAAGTCTTGGGCGCCAGAGGAGAATATCCTGGACCGCAGCGTTATTCAGAAATTCCTCCACTCTAAAAAAGAAGGGGGGCCAAAGCGGGGGGTACTGTCCGTGCCCCGACTCCGAGTGGCACCCCGTCCTGCACCTCGGGTCCGGGGTCCGCTCACCCCTCTGCCCGTGCCACTAGTCATTACCCGGGACATGCCTCCGGTCCGTTCGCGTCTCAGTCCCTCGGCGCAACGCGGCCGCCCCCCGCCGGCAGTGTGAAATTTAAGGTCAAAGTGCAAATGGGTAATTGGCACATTTACCGGGCACTGCTCCCTATTTAAGTCCGGCTCTTCTGGCAGCTTTGCGGATCTTTACTGCTCATGCCTATCGAGAAAGCGTTCCAGAAAGCCTTGTCTTGTCTACCGTGTACCGAACCGCTTGCTTACGTTTACTGACCACGAATCTCTGGCCGCCTGCCCAAGACCTTCCTGCCTGTCCCGACTACGAGCCTGTCTGCCAAATTCCGTACCTCGCCTACCCTTGGCCCGCCACCGCAAGCAAGTCCCCCCAGGGGAAAGCGACCTGGTAGATTTCCACCACAGAAAAGCCCAAATCCCGCTTTGCGGCGGGCTTGGGGGAATACCGGGACCTACCTAGATTCCGCTCCCTGGTGTAGGCTTCCACCATCGCTTGCGGTGGTCCAGCGGATCCACTACCAGACTGTTACAGTGTGCAGGAGGAAGAAGATGATGATGCAGGTCCCAGGTGTCGTCCAGGCAGGAACACTTGGGAACACTAGGAACACACCAGTATTAGAGTGCTAAGAGGTGTAGTGTATCAGCACAGAGAGAACCATAAAAACTCTTTTAGCTTTTTATTACAAAAAAACTTAGGTTACACTTCTCAGTCTCAAATTACTTCACAGGTAGACAATGTACTTGGGGTTCATCAAAATTCTCATCTAATTACAATTGCACCCATAGCAATTCCATTAACTTTATCTCTTAATCCTTTAGAATCTCTTCGTACATCAGCCTACAGGGTAGTGGTGATGCCTAAGAGTTAT
This sequence comes from Phyllomedusa bahiana, assembly GCA_025379985.1. Lineage (NCBI taxonomy): Eukaryota > Metazoa > Chordata > Amphibia > Anura > Hylidae > Phyllomedusa > Phyllomedusa bahiana. Next base: position 79,231 of record JAODAL010016502.1, read on the forward strand.
TAGCTATTCCTTGGTTTGCTCCCTGGGCTATCTCATTAGGCCTTGTTTTTATCTTTATGTCTCTTCCTCTCTCCCATGACAGTTCCCCAAACTGTCCCTCAGTTTTCTCTCTGCTCTCTTCTATCCCCCGTCTATATCATAAAGCTATAGGGGGACATGTATGAAAGGTGGCGCCGCCTCGTCACTCATACTTCTCAGGAAAGATTCTCTGTAGGATTCGTCATTATATATGAAAGCGTCTCACAATTTTTGCACCACATTCTTGAATAGGCGCAGACAAAAGTGGTGAGAATGTCAGACCTGCGTCAGGCTTTGCTGCACAACATCTCATACATATGTCGGACAGGCACTACGACAGTTTTTTTTGGCAGATATCACGCCAAATAACTGGTGCAGCCCCATTCATACATGTTGCCCATACTCTGTACATAAACAAAATTTGTGTTTTGATGAATAAAAAATATTCTGTCTGCAATCTGGATTGGCAAAACTCCATGGGTGACATGTAATAATAATAATAATAATCTTTATTTATATAGTGCCAACATATTCCGCAGCACTTTACAATGTAGAGGGTATAATTACAGACAAAAGACAGACATTACACAGTGAGAGCTACAGTACTTACAGATCAGACTCAAGGTGTGAGGGCCCTGCTCGCAAGAGCTTACAGGGTGCCTGGGGGAAACAAAGGGGGAGAAGTGCTAAGTTTACAATGGTCCAGCCTTGTTTCATAAATATTGGGTGATTTACAAAAAAAAAAAAAATTGTGTGAACCTGCCACCATGACAGTACTGTACATCTATATACAGATAAGTGCCTGTGATTGCCCTAGTGTAGGGAGTGACAGAAATGTGTGTGATAGAAGGTGGGTTAGCAATTAGGGGTTTTGGTAGGCCTGCTTAAGAAGATGTATTTTCAGGACGCTCTTAAAAAATGCGAAAGGGTGGGGTTTTGCCTGATGGTAGTGGTAGGATGTTCCAGAGAACGGGGTGCAGCACGTGCAAAAATCTTGAAGACGGGGATGGGAGGGGTTTGGATGATTGTGGTCTGTAATTTGATGTCCGTAAGCTGAGCGGAGAGAGCGGGCAGGGTGGTAGACAGGATGAGGGAGGAGATATAGGGGGGTGCAGCGCTGTGGAGGCTTTATGGGTGAAAGTGATTAGTTTATGCGTTCTGTACTAGATGGGTGAAGGCCGGGCAGGGAATGGGGGCCAATGGCCACCCCCCCAAGGAAAA